>AWUE01018438.1:0-66546 GCA_001974825.2 Corchorus olitorius | reverse complement strand
CGTCATCAACTCGCTACCAAACAATCAGACTCGAGGGTTAACTGTTCCGCCTGACTTAGCAATAGATCTCTCAAATTATCTCTTTAGTGGCCACAATAAATCAATAAAAATCAAGATCATGGAATAAAACAGAGTTTAACATGCTATCTATCAAAAATAAAATACCAAATTATAAGCACAAAAATCTCACCATCATCAATTGATTGAATTCACCAAAGGATTAGAAGTATTAAGAATTTAGCTACTCATGGATTTGGGAAAATCCATGAGCGGCTTAAGAAAACTTACAAGACTTGAAGGGGGGTGAAATCTCCTCCTGAATAACCTAGGGTTGCCGCCCCTCCCTATGCAAAGAGAGGGTGGCGCACCCTAACCCTAAGAACTAGAAGAATAGAAATTATCTATGTGAAAAAATATTTGGTGTGTGATTTGTGATATAGGAGGTGGCTATTTATAGTGGAACTAACCCTAAGAATTCCAATCCTAACTTGGAAAGGAGCCTAGACCGGTTTTAGGGTCTAACTTGGACTCCAAGTTGGATTAAAAGTCTTCCTAGAGTAGAATCCAAGTCAAAATAGGATCCTGAATTTTTGCTGAATTCGTGCAGAAACGTCAACGGCATTTTCGGGCTTGAAAGCGGCAGAACTGGGTCTTGGACTTCAAAGGAAAGTTGTAGATCTCGGAGTTATCTTTCCAACGAGTACCCATGGGCTTCAATCGGAGGTCTGAGCAGAAAGTTATGAATTTTCTACCAAAACTGCTCCTGAATCCTAATCCTGTTAGGACTAGAATCGGGAATCTACGGGATTTTGATATTTTCCTTTGGATTTAGGAGTCATTAATTGGGATTTTAATTCCAATAATATCTTATATGGGCTAAGTATTTTCCCATATAAATTATCCATAAATACCAAAGCTTAAGGGCTTATCCATGGCTTGTCTTCAATTAAAGCTCCAATTCTTCAATTCTTCCTCTTGAAATAAATCTTCAATGGTCTTCAAGTCTCCAATTTATCTTCAAATGGTCTTCAAACACGAACTTCGAATCTCCAAATCTATGCTTAAAATTGCTTTGCTCAAATCTGTGTAAAAAGTTATCAAAATATCTACAAAAATAGTGAAAAGTAACAAATTCTCATTTTCACATCACTTAAGGACTCATAACACAAATATTAACAAAATAGCATATAATTAAGCATAAATGGGTCTAAAAACATAGTAAAATAGCCATAAAAATAGGGTCTAATTTAGCTCGATCAATGCTTCTGTAAATGTTCTCAACTAATTCAATTTTCCTTCGACAACTATACATGCTGCTTGACTACAAAAGATTAGGCATTCCTTATGCAAAAGCCAAATTCTTCCACCAACCCAAGTTCATTAATTTAACAATTGCAATCAAGATAATCAACATACATTAATGTTAGCTTTATTTTGATTAATTATCTAGATATAGAGGAGTAGAATATTAGCTTTATTTTGATGAATTACTTAGAGATGGAGTAGAATTTATGTAATGCACTTTTAAAATGAAAGAGGGGTCATGTGTTTGCTTTATATATGCGAATTATTTGCTTCGATGTATGAGTTTTTTCTAACTGAATAACTTACAGCCAATGCAATATCTTCTTACTAACCGACTTAAACAACTACAAAAAATAAAATCCTAATAAGAAGATAATTGCAGCGCAAGCGCAGGCCGCCCTGCTTGTAGGAATTATTAATAATTAATAATGTAATTGAAGTAGTAATAATTTAGAATTGACTTTAAGGATGTTTGAGATTGGGAAATGGGAAGAAAAATCTTTGGTCTAAACACACAAAATCTGCCCATCCCTAATTGCAGCTTCACCAATTACTATTAACTTAAGTTCTAATCTTATGGAGCAGTGATATTTTTAAGCAATTTGTTCCTTTAATTTCTATAGATGTTAATTAGCTCTCTTAACACTTAATTTAGCTAGGGTTTGAATAAAAGTGTACAAAAGTTTTGCTTCAAAATGAAAAAAAAGAAATGAGTTCATGGGGTGGTGATGACATGGCCACCAAATCTGAAAAATCAAAAGCAACTAACTTCGTTTTGATTATTTTAAACATCAGACAAAAGCAAAAGAAACAACATAAAAAAGTTATATCACAGTCACCTTGTTGTTGAAGAAAATACTGAAACATCGGCAAGTCCTGCGCAGGAACATCCTGACTCATCAATAAGCTGCCAGCAAACTCAGACTCTGTTTCCACTATAACTTTCGAAGATTCTCCAACCAAATTCAACCGAGGTCCTTTAAAAGAAGAATTAATATCAAATCTATTAATTCGAGCATAAGATGTTGATGGATTTAACTGGAGAGGAGCTGCTTGATTCAAATGCACTGCAGCATATTCTTGAACACTTCCTCGTGTGTCAATTCTTTCAAATATAGTGCCATCAGAGATGTTATTTGAAAGGCTTTTTGGGGCTATGCAAGATATTGTGTTCTTCTTAAGGCTATGAAAAGATAATCTCTGAGCTCTCTTTCGCCTCATCTTATTCATTCTTTCTATTCTATTCAACCGACTCACATTAACATGGACATTGCCTCTTGCTAAATGTCTATTAAAAGTAATCGAATAAGCAATTTCATTCACAGGAACAACATTAATTCTCTGTCTTCTCACTCTTAGAACATCCATCCGATACAATCTATTTCTGCGTGCTCCCTGTCTACTCCTATCTACCAATTCAACATCGGCCATAACTGCTTCTTTAAATTTCAATTATCGTTATGTGTTCCAATACCTTGTATAGACTATCAATTCATAGGACTGACACAAATACGGAAATAGCAAAAACTGACCAACAATTCTAACAGGATTGAAGGAGAAAAAAAAAACCACAATACAACACACACTCAATCCAAAATCATATAAAGAATCATATACACATACCTGTTTATACCATGATTTACACCTAGGGTAATCAGGTAATTTCTCATAATGGATGGCCAAGATTTGATCCTCTAAAGTCCTATTGATGGTTGGATTTAGTCCACCCTAGGCCAAATTCAATAAAAAAAGAGTTGAATTTTGATCTAATTTCCTTAATTATTCCTAAATTAATTATGGAAATTATGGAAATTTGAGCTCATTCCGAGCTCGGAAGTAAACTTGCATTTTGTGCAATTAAGGACAGAATCCAATCCCGAGACATTTTTTGCATGGCGATTTCACCATTGGCACAAAAGCTTGGTTTTCATGCAATATTGATGCTATTTGGAGGAATTTAGCCATGTTTGACCATTTTCGTAACTTTTCACTTTTATTCAATTAAGGACAGTATGGCTGATTTAGCTCGGTTTAAGCTATCGTCTTAATCGATTTTTCATGATTTTGTCATATGATCTTAGTGATATGATATTTAGCCTAATTCCATGTCCAATTGATCGAGTTTAAAGTTTCGTGGCATTTGGAGTCAGTTTCAGCACCATCTGGGCCTCTCCGCACTTGGTTTTCCACCCCTGCTTGCTGCACCAAGATTTTGGAGCCAATTTAATTCAAATTTCAGAAATTAAATGTGATAATTATCACATGGAAGAGTAAAAAACGTGGTGGACTTTCTCTTGGCTGATTTGGTGGAATTTTCCTTAATTAAAGGGATTTACATCAGGAATTAAATACAGAAGATAATGAAGAATCAACCAGGTATCATTTCTGGCCATTGGATCATAACAAACCCTAGGAGGCCGGCCCCTATATAATGAGAGCAGCCTCCAACGTTTTCCCCTCTCCAGCAGCCTCTCCAAAAAAACCTCTCCTCAGAGTAAACAACAAACAATCAAGCCTAGTGCTTTTTTTTATCATTTTTTCAACAAGTCTCAGAGCTTTCATCTTTATTTTCCAATCTTGTTCATCAAGTTCTACACTTGATTCTCTTTTTATTGTTTTTAATCTTGTTCTTACAAGACATCTCTTGTATTTACTTTTTCCCTACAATCAAATAACAACATCTTGTTATTTTTCCTTTCATGAATCAAGAAAATTTACCTTTTACAACTGCAATCCTTTTTATTTCCGAATCTGGAATCAATGATTTAAACGCTCATGTGTGACTTTGATTTAGGACTCGCAAATCGTTTTGATTTATTTTATGTTGTTGCACTCCAAGCAATCTATTACATTTCCTGCACTTTTTCTCAATTTTTACTACAAAATTGAACTTTTATTTTTTTCTTGCACCTTTTTCTCAATTTTTAAGACAAAATTGATCTTTTACTTTTTATTGCATTTTTTTATCAATTTTTTGACAAAATCGATTGGCACGCTCGGTACCCTTTCACCAAGATCTCCAAAGAGATTTTTTTGCGCGAACATCTCTTTTTGGCACGCCCAGTGGGACCACAAGGATTCAGATCTCATCTCGGTGCTGTTGAAAAGGTTTTTATTTTGCTTGTTTCTTTTTCATTATTGCGTTATTTTCCTTCTCCTCTTCTTCCCTTTCTTTTTTCGTTTTCTTTGTTTTATTTGCTGCACTAGTGATGTCGGACAAGGAAGCAAATGGGAAGAAGCCACAGGACCCATCTAACCATGGCTTGGCCCTCCTTGAAGGCCAAGGATCTGGTGGAAAGAATGGTGTGGCCGACCCACCCTTGGTGCAGCTGTCTCCGCACCAAACAAGTCTTGAGTTATGGCTCGCGATTCGTGCTTTGACGCAAGCCATCGAGAAAATGGATAATAATACGGATAGAGTGGCACTAGAATTGGCCCAAACAAAGGCCGAATCTCAACAAAGTGCCCAAAATTTTGCTAGATTGAACGCCGCACTCGGGGGGCAAAACCAACCTATGGTGCTGGTGTGACAACAAGAAGAATTGCCTGCACCACATCTCCGTCCTGGTGTGAATAATGCAAATCAAATGAATGATGTGAATAATACCATCAACAACGGTGTGGATAACCAGAATCTTCCACCCATGAGAAATGGTGCTGTTCAAAATGATCTTGGTGCGGAGAATGCTCCTGGACGCCAAATCAACCATATGTTGCCTCTTGATGAGGTGATCGCCGACAATCTTGGCGAAATAAATCAAGTTGAGGCAAGAAATGTTGCTTATGTGCTACCCCATGCTAGGGTGATTGGTGCAAACAACAATGGTGTGAACAATAATGGAAACGGTGCAAGAAATGGCAATGCTGCATATCGCCAAGCCACACTTCGCAATGTTATACTACCACATGTTGCACTTCCACCTCAAGTGCCCGTTGCACCACTTCAGGAGGTTTTGTCCCCACAATTCAATAGAAACCAGATTGCTGAGATGATACAAGACATTGTTGGCCCTGGATTCAGGAGAATGAGCCGTCCAACTTTTCAAGCTCCATATCCAGAGGAGTATGATCGGCTACATCCTTTTCCAAGAGGATATAAAATTCCTGAGTTCAATCCCTGTTTTTCAGGCATCTCTGGTAAACACTCCACTTTGGAGCATATTGCTCGCTTCACCATTTAGTGCGGAGAAACAAGTTCTGGTTTCCACAAGTTACGACTATTCCCTCACTCCATTACTGGGCCTGCATTTACCTGGTATATCAATCTCCCACCTAACTCCGTTAGAACGTGGGAGGAGATGGAGAGAGTTTTCCACACTCAGTTCTACAGAACTGAACCTGAAATTTCAGTGGGTGATCTTTCTCGCTTGTATCAAAGAAAAGGAGAATCAGCGGAGGACTATCTTGCCAGATTCAAGAAGCTGAGAAACAGATGCCGCACCCCACTTTCAGAGGCAGAGTTCGTGCACCTCGCACACAATGGCATAGATCTTGAACTTCGAAAGAAGTTTGAAGGAGTTGATTTCAGAGACTTTTATGAAATGTCAACCAAAGTTGCTAGATATGAAACTTTGTTATTTTTCTCATCAATAACAATCAATTTGTTATTTATCTTTCAAATTCAAAAGAGATCTCGAAGGCCCTAGTTAAGAAAAGCATGATGTTTGTGGATCCAATGATTTAAATGCTCCGGTGTGACTTTGATCCAGTCCCCAAAAATCGCTATGATCTTTCAATCTGCTAGCTCTAGTTTTTACAACCTCTTTGTCAATTTCAGTAATTGACTGGGACGCCCCTATGCTGTCATAAAGAATTCTCCGCGAAAACTCTAGCAAAAGATTTTTGGCGCAACAATAGTAAAACTCCCTACATGTGGATAACCCGGGTAACTCTGGGCTGGGGCATCATACGAAATGAATTTGGCGAATGGATATGTGGTTTGTCTAGGAGGATGTATTTTGCAACTAGTATTCAAGCTGAAATGTGGGCTCTTAGAGATGGACTAAAGATGGTTGTTGACAATGATATTGTTAATTTGGATATTTCTGTTGATGCTAATGTGGTTATTAATCTTATCAAGAATGCTAAAGCACAAATTCATCCATTGGGAAATTTGATCATCCATTGCAGGAACCTTATGAGAAGCCTTCAAAATGTGAAGATCTCACATTGCTTTAGAGAAGCCAATAGGCTTGCTGATGCTTTGGCGAACAAAGGAAGAATGATGTCGAATTTTTTTTTATATATATCATATGATTGTATTCCAATTGATATTTTTGACACCTTTATGGATATTGATGTTATGGGGTTGTCATTCCCCAGGATTGTAAATTTACAGCTTTAATATTTAATATAGTTCCATTTAATAAAAAAAACTCCCTACATGTGATTTTTAACAATAAAAAGATTAAACAAAAAGAATTACACATATGATACTTATATCATTATTGTATCCTTATTGAAACAAGAAACTAATTGTTGTGAAAAATTTAATGTCATTAAGATTGCCAACCACCATATCTAACATATTCTGCTTTGGAGAAGCCCTGAAATACAATGGAGTTTTTGGTGAGAGAGATCACATATTGACTAGATCCATGGTATTCACTACCAGAGTATGAAAATAAAATAATATATTAAAAGAGTAGTTTTATTGGAATGAATAGTTAATGATGGTTTTATTTTGTGGCACAATAAGGATTTTTTTTAAATGAAATAAATAAAAGTTAAATATCATATTTGTCCTTCAATAGGTAGTTTTCTTTCAAATGGATATTTTTTGTTTTTTCTATCATTTTTAGTCTTTTAAGAACTGAGTTTGTCTTGAAGTCAACTCCTGAGACAAACTTAAGTTCTCACATTATAATTAGTATAGATATTAAGATGTAAAATAAAAAAAATACCCCAACCTTTGGTATAGATATTAAGATGTGTGACAATATAAAAGGGACAAAATTATTAAAGCAAATAGGGTTGATGGAAATCGTTTTCATTCGAAAAGAAATCCTAAAGCATACCATTAACCAATGTGCTATATATGAACACATATCTATAACATCTATAACATATATTAAAGTTGGAAAGGAAATTACCCTTTTGTCTAGCTATAAGATGCACCACATTCACCCAAGAATAAATTATCAGGGGTATTTCAGTATTTTCATACTCGGTTTTTTTTGTTATTTTGGTTGAGGACCGAGGGCGTTTTAGGTAGTTTGCAGAAAAGTTACCCTCAGTGGGGCCCATTCTCCATAAAGAAATATTTTTTTGTTGGATTATTTATCTGATTGAGCCAAAAAGAACCCTATTTTTATGGCTATTTTATTATGTTTTTGGATCTATTTATGCTTAATTATATGCTATTTTGATAACATTCGTGTTTTGAGTTCTTAAGAGATGTGAAATTGAGAAATTGTTATTTTTCACTTCTTTTGGAGCTATTTTGATGACTTTTTACACAGATTTGAGCATAGCAATTTTGAGTATAGATATGGAGATTCGAAGCTCGTGTTTGAAGACTCATTGAAGATAATTTTGAAGATTTGAAGACTTTGAAGAATTATTTCAAGGAGCAAGGATTGAAGATTGGAGCTTTAATTACGAAGGATTGAAGACAAGTCATGAATAAGCCCTTAAGCTTTGGTATTTTTGGATATTTTATATGGGAAAATACTCAGCCCATATAAGACATTAATTGGAATTAAAATCTCAATTAATGACTCCTATATCCAAGGAAATATCCAAATCCCGTAGATTCCCGATTCTAGTCCTAACAGGATTAGGATTCAGCGCAGTTTTGGTAGAAAAATCATAACTTTCTGCTCAGACCTCCGTTTGAAGCCCATGAGTACTCATTGGAAAGCTGACTCCGAGATCTACAACTTTCCCTTGAAGTCCAAGACCCAGTTCTGCCATCTTCAAGCCCGAAAATGCCGTTGAAGTTTCTGCACGAAGTCAGGATTTTTTCAGGATCCTATTTTAACTTGGATTCTACTCTAGGAAGAGTTTTAATCCAACTTGGAGTCTAAGTTAGACCCAAAACCGACTTAGACCTCTTTCCAAGTTAGGATTGGAATTCCTAGGGTTATTTCCACTATAAATAGCCATCTTAGGTCTAGGTTTTTAGTACATGTAGATCTAGAAATTGTATTTGGTAGAATTATTGAAGATTTGGAGGACAAAAAGCCCTTGTGCCGCCACCCCCCTCTTCTTTCATCCATAAGATAAGTTTTTCTTCTTATTCTTTGGATGCTCACTCAATTCATGAGTGAGTAATCCTTTTCTTTTCTCTAATGTAGAATTTAATTGATCTCTTGACTTATATATTGGTGAGATTTTGTGCTTATATATGATAATTGTTAGAGTATTTTTTTGATCTCTGTTTTAATTCTATGTTGCTTGTTTTGATGGATTGAGCCGGCACTTTCTTGATAAATTAAGCTAGCATTAGCTAGATCAAGTCGAGGATTAGTAGTTCAGGCTTGGTTGTTTGTAGCAATTGGTTGAGAATTAACCACTCCTTCCAAGAGAGATAAGGAACTTTGAGTGAGAAATTGCTCTTTGTGCTTGTATAAATTACTCGTTCTTAATGCTTTGTTTCTTGATGAATCTTTAAGCCTTAATCGGTAATTGATTTGTTAGGAAGTAAAAGGGGTAATTTAAGTCTTAACCGGTAATCTTATCTAATTAGGGTAATTTAGCATTTAATTCCAACAAGCTATTCTATGATTTCATAACTATTAGATATCAATGTCAAGAGGGATATTAATTCTATGTTGGATGTTTTTATTAATTGTTTTCTTGATTATATACTGCTTCCTAATCAATTGCTTTCTTTAATTTTCTTGATTGCTTTCTTAGTTAACTTTAATTGTTAGTTAGATTAGATTTAATTTCACTATAAAAATTCTCTTTAATTTCTTTGCCTGTTTTAAGAAAAAGATAAATAACCTTTCTCTTTGTGGGTTCGACCCCTACTTACCCTATCTGCTCTAGTTAGGATTTTGTTGGGATTTTATTTTTATGATTTGCTGACGACCGATCATAAATTTTGGCGCCGTTGCCGGGGAGGTTGTGAATTATTTTTCTTTTTCTTTTCTTTTCCTTTTTCTGTTTAATTTGCACTTGATCTTCTTTTATTTTGTAGGAAAAATTCAATGGAGCAACCACGTTCGTTAAGAGAGCTGAATTTCAACTGTGAATTACCACCACTCTGCATTGACTATCCAGTCATGGAATTGTCGTACAAGCTGAATCCTGGAGTGATCCGCATGCTGCCAATTTTTCAAGGAGAGTCTTATGAGAATCCTCATGAGCACTTACAAAATTTCTTTTTATGGTGTGCTGCAATCACTGGGATGCCTGAAGAACAAGCGAAACTTCGAACTTTTCCCTTAACATTGGAAGGAAAAGCAAGAAGTTGGTTCTTGACTCTGCCATCAAAATCCATAACTTGTTGGAAGGAGATGGAGACAGTGTTCCTGAACAAATACTTTCCAGAAGCCAAGCGAGCTGATGCACGAAGAAGAATCACAACCTGTCAACAACTACCGAAAGAAAAGTGGCATCAATACTGGGAAAGATATAACGAGATCTGCGCAAGTTGCCCTTACCACAACCTAAGTGAAGCAATGCTGATTCAGAACTTCTATGATGGACTTCTCTATGAAGATCGAACCTATGTTGATGCTGCTAGTGGAGGAAGCCTAACGGTCAAAACCCCTGAAGAAGTAAGGAAACTACTCAACAGTATGACAGAAAACATCCATCAATTCAGGACATCTGGGAGTTCGACGAGAGAGCATGAACCCGAATTTCTCCAAGGGATTAATGATCGTTTTAACCAAGTTAATTCGACCATTGCTTCTTTGGTAAATCAACAAGATACCGTCACCAACCTGCTTGCACAACTCCTGCAGATGCAAGTAGAGCATCAGCATTCACCTCAATTCATTCAAGCACCTTCTGAATTCGCACAAGGATACGAAGTTAATTCAATTGAAGGAGCTCAACAGAGGCAAGCACAAGAGATGGAATTACCTAATATTCCACTCCCACCTGCGATTTCACTGCCTCCAGCACCTGCTTTCTCTGCCGAATCACAATCAGTTGCTGTATCCAACATTCAAGAGTCCAAAGAAGAGGAGATTCCAGCCAAACTCAAGAAGGAGCAACCAAACTCATTGTCAAGAGCTTCTCGACCTAAATCAAGATTTGAAGGGATGAAGGAGATGGAAACCATCTATGGTCCACCACCGTTTCCTCAAAGGTTTGCACAACAACTCAATTCACTTCGAAATTTAGAGGTAAATATTCCTTTGCTTGCTGAAGTTGCAAGAGTGCCTAGGTAAACTTCTTTTCTTAAAGATCTATGCACTGCTAAGATTAAATTTTCTGAAAAATATGCCTGCATGAATGAGAATATATCTGCTGCTTATCAGAGAAAATTGCATCATAAAAGTAAAGATTTAGGATCTTTTTCTATTCCTTGTAAAATTGGAAAAGAAAAGATAGAAAGAGCTATGTGTGAATTTGGATCTTCAATTAATATTATGCCTTTTTCTATCTACTCCCAATTGAAAATAGAACATATGACTAAAACTGATGTTACTGTGCAATTTGCTGATAAAACTAACATTAAACCTGAAGGTTTAGTTGAGAATGTTTTAGTGCAGATAGGAGATTTTGTTTTCCCTGCAGATTTCTATGTCCTGAAGATGAGTGAAGATGATCTTCATCTACCTCACTTGCCGTTGCTGCTAGGAAAACCCTTCCTATCAACAGCCAGAACAAATTTTGACATGAAAGATGGAAAACTCAGCATGGAAATTGATGGTGAAATTATTAAATTTGATATAAATGAAGCCATGAAAACTCCTGCTGAGATCCATTCTATTTATGCAATTGATGCAATTGAAGTTTGCTCTGAACAAGTTAAATCACTTCAATGTGAAGATGAGCTTGAACTAGTTCTTGCAAAAAAGCCTGGATGAAGAGGAAATCAAGGAAGCAGAAATCCTGACGCCTGAAGATGTAGCTAAAACCATCAGAGAATTGGAGACATCACTTGCTGTTGAAGAAAAAGCATCAGTTTGGAGCCAACGCCAATACCCCTGCCATCCATCATTCAACCACCTGAAGTCAAGCTGAAACAACTACCCGAAGGCCTGAAATATGTTTTCCTTGGAGACAAAGAGACTCTACTTGTTGTTATTTCAAGTAAATTGAATAATCTACAAGAGGAACAACTCATCAGAGTTTTGAAGGAATACAAGGAAGCCATTGGATGGACTGTAGCTAATATCAAGGGGATAAGTCCTACTGTATGTATGCATAGGATTCGACTTGAAGATGATGCAGTACCTGTTCGACAGCCGCAAAGAAGACTCAACCCCAACCTTGCTGAAGTCGTCAAGGAAGAAGTGCTCAAATTACTTGGAGCTGGTCTTATTTATGCTATATCAGATAGTAAATGGGTCAGCCCTGTGCAAGTAGTTCCTAAGAAGTCTGGATTCACCGTCGTGGAAAACAAGGATGGAGAGCTAGTTCCTCAAAGATTGCAAAATGGATGGAGAGTATGCATCGACTACAGAAAGCTGAATTCTGCTACAAGGAAGGACCACTTTCCATTGCCATTCATTGACCAGATGTTGGAGAGGTTAGCATGCAAAGCCTACTATTGTTTTCTGGATGGGTATTTAGGATACTTCTAGATACCAATAACACCAGAAGACCAAGAGAAGACCACCTTTACATGCCTTTTCGGTACGTATGCTTATACAAGAATGCCTTTTGGTTTATGCAATGCACCTGCGACTTTTCAAAGGTGTATGATGAACATCTTTCAAGATTATGTGGGAGATAAGATGGAAGTATTCATGGACGATTTCACTGTTTATGGAGATAACTTCAATCAATGCCTTCATAATCTAGAACTCATCTTGAAAAGGTGTGTCGAAACCAAATTGGTATTGAATGCCGAAAAGTGCCACTTCATGGTAGAACAAGGCATTGTTCTAGGCCATGTAGTATCCAAAGAAGGGATGCAAGTTGACAAAGCCAAAGTTGATGTAGTTCAGAACCTGCCATACCCAACATGTGTCAAGGATATTCAATCATTCTTAGGCCATGCTGGATTCTACAGAAGATTCATCAAGGATTTCTCAAAGATTTCAGCACCGATGTGTAGACTACTTCAGAAAGATGTAGAGTTCGAGTTTGGAGATGATTGCAAAGAAGCATTTGACAAATTGAAGACTGCCCTCACCACCACTCCAATTGTGAAGCCACCAGATTGGAAACTACCGTTCGAAGTAATGTGTGATGCAAGTGACGTCGCCATTAAGGTACCTCATGTTATCTACTATGCTTCAAGAACTTTGGATGCTGCTCAGAAGACTACACCACCACGGAAAAAGAAATGCTTGCTGTTGTCTTTGCTTTGGAGAAGTTTCGTTCATACATCCTGGGATCCAAGGTGATAATCTACTCCGATCATGTTGCATTGAGATATCTAATGGCAAAGAAAGATGCAAAGGCTAGACTTATGCAATGGTTATTGCTCTTTCAAGAATTTGATATCGAAATCAAGGACAAGAAAAGAGCAGAAAACGTTGTAGCTGATCATCTAAGCAGAATTGAAGGCAACAAAGAAGAAACTGCAATCAATGAAGCGCTACCTTTACCGTTTCTCAACTTCCATGGTATGCTGATATAGTTAATTTCTTGGTCACAAGACGTTTACCTCCGGATCTTAGCAAAGGGAAGAAATTGAAGATCGTCAGTGATGCCAAGTATTATCTCTGGGATGACCCATATCTATGGAGATGTGGTTCTGATCAAGTCATGAGGAGATGCATTCCTGATAATGAAATTCAATCAGTCCTAAAGTTTTGCCATACTGACGAAAGCGGAGGCCATTTTGGACACAAGAAGACAGCAAGAAAGATCTTGGATTGCAGATTTTATTGGACAACAATCTTTCAAAATTCTTATGAATATTGTAAGACTTGTCCACGCTGCCAGAAAATGGGAAGTATTTCAAGAAGGAATCAAATGATTCAAAATCCTGTATACGTTGTTGAAATCTTCGACGTTTGGGGAATTGATTTCATGGGACCTTTTCCTCCATCAGAAAAGAAATACTATATCCTTCTAGCCGTGGACTATGTTTCCAAATGGATTGAAGCTGTTGGTACTGAGAAGGACGACGCAAGAACAGTGGTCAAATTTATAAAGAACAACATTCTTCATAGATTTGGCATACCAAGAGCCCTTATCAGTGATCGTGGAACCCACTTCTGCAACAAAATTGTACAAGCCTTAGTTGAAAAATATGAAGTAAGCCATAGGGTATCTACTTCATATCATCCTCAAACCAATGGTCAACCCGAAATATCTAACCGTCAAGTGAAGCTGATTCTGGAGAAAACAGTCAATGTTCAGAGGAAAGATTGGAGCATGCGACTAGGAGATGCTCTATGGGCATATCGGACAGCCTATAAAACACCCCTAGGTATGTTCCCATACAGAATTGTGTTTGGAAAACCATGCCATCTACCTGTGGAGATAGAACACAAAGCTTGGTGGGCAGTGAAACAATGCAACCTTAACTTCAATGAAGCTGGAATTCAAAGGATGTTGCATTTACAAGAACTTGAAGAAATCAGGAATGAAGCCTATGAAAATTCAAGGATCTATAAGGAGAAAACTAAAGCTTTGAATGACCAGAAGATATTAAGGAGATCATTCCATGAAGGACAAAAGGTTTTACTGTTAGTGGGACAAATAAAAGGTTTCCCTGGAAAGTTGAGATCAAGATGGTCTGGTCCTTTTGAGATAAAAAGAGTATATCCAAATGGAGCGGTGGAAATCTATAGTCCAACTACCAAGACGCAATTCAAAGTCAATGGACAAAGATTAAAACCCTTCTTTGAACCTTTTCCTATAAGATGGATTGAGGAAATTGATTTGGAAGAACCAATTTATCTTCCAACTTAAAAATTGAAGAAAAGAGGAACTCAAGCTAGTGACTTTAAACAAGCGCTTGTTGGGAGGCAACCCAAGAATTTTCTCCATTTAATTGGAAGAAAAAATTTTAGGAGCCAAACACCAAGCCACGGACCATGCATGACCCACGCATGGCCGGCCATGGCTCGGTGGGACCAAGACATGGCCCGGACATGGCCAGGCCACAGCCCGGTCATGACCCGGCCATGCCCCGCGCCAGGCCAAGCCATGCCGCGAAGACCAGGCCACACCAGGGCATAGCTCGACAAGCACCGAGCCATGCCGAGACAGGCACCAGCCATGCCGAGGCCATGGCCCGGGCAAACACCGAGCCATGCGGAGAATAGGACAGCGCCAGCACGCGGCATCAGCAGGCTCCCGCGTGCCAAGCACAAGGCCGCTGCCCCGCTCAGCCCGCACACAAGGCAATTGCCTTGGTGCCGCGGCATCCTTCTCCCTCTCATGCGCATTCCCTCTCCAATTAGGACTTTGAATCTTAATTGATTTGGAAGATATCAACCCTTTTCCAAATAGGTAATGGACTCCTAATCCAGGTATGTTTCTTACTTTTTACTCTAATTAAAACTTCTTAGGAATAAAATTTCATCACTATATAAAGGCACCTCTACCTCCTCTTTTATTCATCAAATCACAAGAGCAATACTTGAATTTTCAGTTAAAGAGCAACAAAAGCAAATCGATAGTCTTGTTTAAGAGAGAAGTCGACTTGAGCAAGGGAGAAATAAACTTAAGCAAATCAATTTCATCCAAGGGAATAGTCGACTAAAGTAAGTCGACTAGAAGGCAATTTTTGGAGAAAATTGTCGATAGAGACAAGCAAACCGACGCCACCCTAGGTGGACAAGAAGGTTGTGATTTTCCTAGCCTCTTTTTGAAGATGTCGATGATGCTCACCACCATGGATTTTGAAGTTCAATTCAAGAATTTTCGGAACTAATTTTATCAAATTGGAGCTGTTCAATTTGGAGAGAAATTTCAAGGAAGCTTTCTGCGCCAAGATTGCCATGAACTTCTAGGCTTAATTGCTTCCTTACCTGAAGAAGAAATTGCTACCAAGCCAGGATTCAAAGCTAGGAAGATTTATCAATTTCTTTTGGAGAAAGCTAACAAGTCTCAAGAAGCTGTTATGAGATCAAAGGCTAGAGCTGAGCATGAGTTCAGAAATCGGTTTCATCCCTATGAGAATCGATTTCATCATCCTCAAGGACCAAGGAATTTTAATGGAAGAATAAGACCTCAAGTTGCACCTTGGAATAGACCTTTTTCCATGCCTAGGATGGGAGGATATCACACCAAGCCCTATAGGCCACCCTATAGACCTCCTTTGCGATGTGCTTCTTTCCCTCAGAACTCATGATCCAAATTATGCCTCTTCATCAAATAGGCCAATAGCTACTGTTTTTACTTTGGAAGAATTCAAGACTCCATCACCATTAAGGGAACCCAAGGATCCGTTAGATGACCAAGGTGAAGATAATATCGTGATTGTTGTTTCAGACTCTGAGTCAAGTGATGCTTCTTGTGATAAGAAAGAGGAAGAAAAAGTTAACCAAGAAAATGAGAATGAGGAAGAGCTTCATCCTTTCCTTGTTCGATGCAAAGAGATTAGTGATCAAATTACTAGCTTAAGAGAGGATTTTAATAACATAATTGGAAACTTGGATGACCTCTTCAATTTATTGGAGAAGGCTATTCATAAACCAATTTAGGTCTAGTTTTAGAATTTTTCGATTTCAATTTCTTGTTTTTAGATTTAAGATTTATTTTTATGCATCTTAGGATTAGTTATCTAGTTTATGCTTTAATTTTAATTTTCCTTTATTTTATGTCTTTATTTTTCAAGTTTCATTAATAAATTATCTATCCAGTTTTATTTTTCTATCACCTTAATATTCTATTGCCTCTATGTATGAGTAAATTTTCTTCATCAAGCAGCCAGGTATGTTTTCATGAACCTTAACTCTTTATTTTTGGAAAGATAATGCATGAATTGTTTGCTTTTACATTGAGGACAATGTGAATTTTAAGTGTGTGTGTGTGTGTGTGGGGGGGGGGGGGGGTGAATACTTGATAGGTTTATTGTTTGAATAATTGAGTCATATGCTAGTTATTGTTTGCATGAGAACCTAGGATAGGAATTGTTTGTTTTTGGATTGTTTTTGATCGATCATATTTCCCACTTTGATTTTCGACATAAATTTTAAATTTTTATGATAAATTTCGATATTTTCAAACTATTTGAATTTTTCATGCATACTTTGATTAATTAATTTGATTATGATTGATGAGTGCTTAGAATTCTAATAATGCTTTATTTATTAATTGAGTTATAGCATGTTGTTTGATTTCTTAGAATTAGGTATAATTGAAGTTTGTGATATGATCTTATTTATTAATTGCTTCTATGATTATCTATTTCTAGAACTTGTGTTTAATCTTGATTGAAGTTATGATTGAGAAAGTATGTTATGGATATGTGTTAAGAATAAGTGTGGGGGACTACTTATAAAGAGGGTAATTAAAATTTTGTTTTCATAAAAAGAAGTGCTTTCATGACAAGAGGAGAAGAGGTATTTCTGCATACTTTTTTTAAAAAAAAATCCATTGTTGTCACTCTTTTCTTTAACAAAAGGAGTTAGTAACCCTTGGAAAGAGGATAAGAGGCAAGAAATTACAGAAATATTGTCCCTCTGAAAAAAAATAAAAGGAGTCCTTCTAGAGTGCTAGTAGCCCCAAAAGGGAGTTAGTAACCCCTAAATCATGAACACTTCGAGGTTAGTAACCTCAATTTTCTAAAAACAATTACCCTTGAAAATCTATTATAACCCACAATGACCCTTGATGTATATCTATGACATTACAATCTTTTGAGTAATGGAGAAAGAGAGGAAAACATAAGCTTATAGAAAGAAGTAGTTATAGAAAGTGAAAAATGGTAAGTGATTAAAGCTACTTTGATTATGGCTACTTAAGAATGATGATACTTGTTATTTCTTGATTTTTGAATTTAGTATTATTATTATTCTTTGTTATTTTGATTTCATGATTGAATTAATTATTTGATGTATGTATGAATTCAAATTGATCTTTTGGAAAAATTGAGTTTTGATTAACTTACACATTGATTTGCTAAGGGACTAGCAAAGTTCAAGTGTGGGGGAATATGATTGAGCCAAAAACAACCCTATTTTTATGGCTATTTTATTATGTTTTTGGATCTATTTATGCTTAACTATATGTTATTTTGATAACATTCGTGTTTTGAGTTCTTAAGAGATGTGAAATTGAGAAATTGTTATTTTTCACTTCTTTTGGAGCTATTTTGATGACTTTTTACATAGATTTGAGCATAGCAGTTTTGAGTATAGATATGGAGATTCGAAGCTCGTGTTTGAAGACTCATTGAAGATAATTTTGAAGATTTGAAGACTTTGAAGAAATTTCAAGGAGCAAGGATTGAAGATTGGAGCTTTAATTACGAAGGATTGAAGACAAGTCATGAATAAGCCCTTAAGCTTTGGTATTTTTGGATATTTTATATGGGAAAATACGCAGCCCATATAAGACATTAATTGGGATTTCATCCAAGGAAATATCCAAATCCCGTAGATTCCCGATTCTAGTCTTAATAGGATTAGGATTCAACGCAATTTTGGTAGAAAAATCATAACTTTTTGCTCAGACCTCTGTTTGAAGCCTATGAGTAGTCGTTGGAAAGCTGACTCCGAGATCTACAACTTTCGTTTGAGGTGCAAGATCCAGTTCTGCCATCTTCAAGCCCGAAAATGCCGTTGAAGTTTCTGCATGAAGTCAGGATTTTTTCAGGATCCTATTTTAACTTGGATTCTACTCTAGGAAGACTTTTAATCCAACTTGGAGTCTAAGTTAGACCCAAAACCGACTTAGACCTCTTTCCAAGTTAGGATTGGAATTCCTATGGTTATTTCCACTATAAATAGCCACCTTAGGTCTAGGTTTTTAGTACATGTAGATCTAGAAATTGTATTTGGTAGAATTATTGAAGATTTGGAGGACAAAAAGCCCTTGTGCCGCCGGCCCCCTCTTCTTCCATCCATAAGATTAATTTTTCTTCTTATTCTTTGGATGCTCACTCAATTCATGAGTGAGTAATCCTTTTCTTTTCTCCAATGTAGAATTTAATTGATCTCTTGACTTATATATTGGTGAGATTTTGTGCTTATATATGATAATTGTTAGAGTATTCCTTTGATCTCTGTGTTAATTCTATGGTGCTTGTTTTGATGGATTGAGCCGGCACTTTCTTGATAAATTAAGTTAGCATTAGCTAGATCAAGTCGAGGATTAATAGTCCAGGCTTGGTTGTTTGTAGCAATTGGTTGAGAATTAACCACTCCTTCCAAGGGAGATAAGGAACTTTGAGTGAGAAATTGCTCTTTGTGCTTGTATAAATTACTCTTTCTTAACGCTTTGTTTCTTGATGAATCTTTAAGTTTTAACCGGTAATTGATTTGTTAGGAAGTAAAAGGGGTAATTTAAGCCTTAACCGGTAATCTTATCTAATTAAGGTAATTTAGGATTTAATTCCAACAAGCTATTCTATGATTTCATAACTATTAGATATCAATTATCCATGTTATAATTGTCAAGAGGGATATTAATTCTATGTTGGAGGTTTTTATTAATTGTTTTCTTGATTATTTACTGCTTCCTAATCAATTGCTTTCTTTAATTTTCTTGATTGCTTTCTTAGTTACCTTTAATTGTTAGTTAGATTAGATTTAATTTCACTATAAAAATTCTCTTTAATTTCTTTGTATGTTTTTTTTTAAAAATAAATAACCTTTCTCTCTGTGGGTTCGACCCCTACTTACCCTATCTGCTCTAGTTAGGATTTTGTTGGGATTTTATTTTTATGATTTGCTGACGACCGATCATTATCGAATGATCCTAATATTTTTATGTTTTATGCTATTTAATCCTTTACGATTATGGGTTGGACGATTTACCGGGCAAAATGCTCAATTTGGGGCTAAACGTTTGCCGCGATGCTCGATTTGGGGCCAAACGTTTCAATTTGAACAAAAAGGGACCAAACGTTTTCGGGACTACTCAATGTGGGGCTTTTTTGGACGGAAATAAGCAACTGCATAACACGCGCTGTTAAGTCCGGTTAACTGTACACGTGGATTTTCAATAATTTAAAAAAAATAATAATAAATAACAAATATTGGGCAAAAAAAAATTATATAATAAATAAAAACTTTTTTATTCTTTATTCTTTCTTTTTCTATTCTTCTTCTCCGTTCTTCGTTATTCCCTTTTTCTTTTTTTTCTTTTTTATCTGCTTTCTTCCTCCCTCACTGAGACTCTCTTTCTCCACGACCCAACCCTCCATAACCGTCGGTTCCACTTGCTTTCTTGTGTTGCTCAATGCTCCATCAGCCATGATTTAACCTTACTCATGCCTCTCTTTCTCAAGCAAAACCATGAAGAAAACCTATTTAAATCTAGTCCAACAACTAATCTGAAATCGCTAGTTTCAATCCTCTGATCCGGTGAAGTTAGCCATTGGATGGGTCTCAAAATTAACTATGTAGCTTCCCTCCCCAGTTAACACCTTCTCACCGTTCAATTTAAACAAAAATTGCCCCAAACCAAAATCCCCCAAATATGAACCCTAGATCTAAAATCCACATCAGTTGCTCCGATCTTATATATATCTACAGAAAGTTTTAAGATAACTACAGAAAGTTTTAAGTCTATTCATTCAGAGACTGGAATTAAATGCCTCAATTGGGTGTACGAGAAAGAGAGAGAGAGAGAGGCATGAAAGTAAAGAAGAAAAAAAACCTGAATGGATGTTTCTTGAAATAAGTTGCTTGGATTGAGATTGGAGCAAGTGAAAGAGAGCACTTCTTTGATATTGGATAGTTGAAAGAGATTTGTGCGGTAAGTGTAATAATTTTGTTTCAGAGCAAAGAAAAAAAAGCAGGGGATTGAGTTTGAGTAGTGTTGTTAGAAGTTATATGCAATCCCCAACACTCCAAGACTCCCAATTTGATACAAGCTACTTCTTCTTCTTCTTTTCCTGTCATTAATTTCTTTTTTTTTCTCTCAACTTTTGGTTGCTTTTTCTCAATCCTAGTAAATAAATACTCAATAGCTACCATTTTTATTGATAATTTTTTTCTTTTCTGTAATTCTTTTCCTAAGAGAATCAAAATTGTGTTTGTATTTTTAACTGGGAGATGATTTTACCTTTACTAGAAACATCCTCAGGGATCATGGTTGGGTGAAGATAATTTTATTTGGTTGTGTTTGTTTGATGATGATATGGCTCGAAATTGTTGGATTTTTCGGCTTGGTTTTGTTGGATCTTTTTTCTCTAATTGTATTGTATCAGATTTGGTCGTTGGGAATGGTTGGCGGTTGTAGCTAGTGGTCGACGGTGGCATGGTTGGCTGCCTTTTTTGGGCTGGTGTTCTGTTGAGAAGAAATTATGATAACTTTTAATTTAAAGAAATTCATTTTATTTTTATTAAACTAATTTTTACCCAAAAATCCACGTCAGTTGTCTTTTAGCTACGTGGCAGTCCTTTTAGCCACGTGTCATTTTCACTCTCCCTTAACAGTGCGTGTTATGCACTTGCTTATTTCCGTCCAAAAAAGCCTCACATTGAGCAGCCCCGAAAACGTTTGGCTCCTTTTTGTTCAAATTGAAACGTTTGGCCCCAAATCGAGCATCGCGGTAAACGTTTGGCCCCAAATCGAGCATCGCGGTAAACGTTTGGCCCCAAATTGAGCATTTTGCCCGATTTACCGCGTCGGCTTTTATTTTTGTATTTTTTGTTCTATTTGTCCGATTAAGGTGATTCAAGTGCCTATTAAAAGGTAATTTCATGATCAACAACTTTCATGAAGAACTCAAAAGGCAATTTTAATGTTTTGATTCTAACTAATATTGTATAATTTTTGGTCCACTTGTGTTTATACCTCAATTTACACTTGAGGGTAAATATGTCTTTGACTATGTTAGACCAAGATGAGTGGCTCATATTTGATCTAAAATCCTAAGCTTAGTAGGATTTGGTGCCACCACAATCATAAGTCAAGTAGGAAAAGGATTTATTTTCCTATTTTTTTCCTAACAATGAGCCGAATTTTAGGAATAATTATTGAATAATAATAATTATGAAATAATTATTATTAGCTCAATAATAATGGTCAGAAAAGGATTAAAGTTATCTTACACAATATTCAAGTTCAACGAAAACTTAATTCTTAAGTGACGACCATTCCTAATTACATGAAAAACACATAATGTCATGTCTAATTTAGATATATGGCATGTTATTTAACACTTTGATACTTAGTCCCAACCACCCATACCCTAAATTCGATGGTTGTCGGATTAGGTCAAAATCCAACTTTTGCATTTTGTTCTGTTAGTACCACTTGTACAACACTTGCCTAGAAGCCCTGACGAACGTCAGCCTCACAAACACCCGATGTGATGACCCGCAACCCGGATCCGACCCAGGTAATATGCATGTATCCGTACGATGTCCGTACCGTATGCCACCTGGCACCCCAGTGCCTATATAAAGGGTAACCCCTCATTTATTGCATCTATTCCAAAAACTCTAGACTTTGAACTCAAAGAATCCTCTCACTAACTCAAGGATTCGACACTGACTTGACCGTCGGAGTGCTAACGCGGGATTCCATCCCCACACCCCGAGGCTTTCTACCCTGTGCAGGTCATCAAGTTCAAGGTCTTAGAGACTCAGGACGACGATCTTTGCCGATCGTCCTTGTTGAGCGTTTTGCCCTCAACAATTTTGCGCCGTGTGTGGGAATCTTGAACGAAAAAGTCAAGCTCCCAATTCACGAACCGAACAATGTCCATATCGTTCGATACTATGCTGAACGACTCCCCATTGCGGGGGGAAACGTTGCGTAAAGGAAATAATCAAGTTGATCTGCAACCGGGGGGCAGCGATAAAGACGTTTACCCCGAGACACCCGACGCTAGGCAAATCAGAACGGCGTCGGACAACCAAACCTCCAAGCTCGGAGCAGATAAGTTATCGGGGATTCACCCCCATCCGATCGCGGACCTCAGGGAAATGCCGCGTCAGCCGCGGACACTTTCAGCACGTGCGGCGGAGCTGTTGTTCCGATTTGACCCAATGACGGGAACGTTCACTTCCCTGCCTACGACGACCGCCGCGGAGGCATACTTGGCTGACGATCAAGCGGAGACGTCCAGGAGGACGAGGGATGCGAAAACGCCATCCAGGGGCAGGACACCCGGGGGGCAGGAGCTTGCAAAGACAGTGTAACCCCCCAAGTGAACCTCCAAGTGGATGATCGCGATCACCTCATAGCTCAGCTCCGGGCAGACGTGCAGAGAGCCGAACGACAAACTGCTGAGGTAGCGAATATGGCAAGAAAAGCCAACGAACGAGCCGAACGGCTCGAAGCGGCCTTTCAGGAGCAATCCGTAAGAAAAGGCCAAGACAATCAGCAGACTAGGCGCGATCGCCCAGATCAACCACCAATCAAAGACACCAGAAGACTCCGTTCTGTAGTGGAAGTCCCGAGACAGAACGAGAGGGTTGCCGAAAGTGTGACCCCCGCTCGAGATAGACACGACGAAGAAGGGAAAAAATCCAAATCCAAAAAGGATAGGAAAGCCGATCGCCACACTGAAAGGTCGGTCAAGCAAAAAACTCATTCTTCCCGATCCACTCACAGAGAAAGGAGAAGTCCAAAACTACAGCTGTCGACCCCCGTGACGAGGAGTTAACGCGGCTGAGGGGCTTGGTCAAGCAGCTGACCAAAGAGAAGGGGGACGTTCTCATGCCCCTGGAATCGATACCGAAGGAGCCATCTCCTTCTCGTTGGTTATCATACAAGTAGAAGTCCCTTCGTCCGTCAAACCGTCGAAGCAAAAGTACGACGGAACAGGGGACCCAAAGCAGCACCTGAACCACTACAGGGAGGTGATGTCGGTCCAACGAGCGTCCGACGCGGTGATGTGCCGAATGTTCCCCATCACACTCGACGGGGCGGCGCAAAGATGGTTCTATAGAAGACGGATTTAATAGCAGAGTTCTGAAAGGCAAGACGATCAGGTTCCTCAGAACCATCAGGCAGCAAGCAGGGGAACGCCTTTCGGCTTATGTTAAAAGATTCAGCGAGACCCACATTCAGGTGGACGATCTGAGCGACAAGGACGCCATAGAAATCTTCTTTGACGGTCTGCTACACAGAGAGCTTCGATACTCGTTGGGGGAGAGGCCAACAAAAACGCTAAAGGACTACTATGATAGAGCAGAAGTATACGATGAGACGGACATATGCATGGCGTACAGAGATGGTCATCGTCTTGAGTCCTCTCAAGCCGGGACCTCTCATCAACCAACCCCGAAGAACACTCGTAGGAGCCCTCCAAAAGGAAACAGACACTCTCCCTAGAGGAGCCGTGACAGGAGGGGCCCCAAGCCCTATGACGATAGGCAAATGCATCCCAAGTATAACAACTACATGCCTCTGACGGACACCAGAACGGTGATACTATATGCCGTTTCACAGAGCAGAGAAGCCGATAAGGTCAAATGGCCATTTCCCTCCAAGTCGTCTCAGAGACAAAAGCAGTCGGGGAAACGATGTGGCTTCCACCAGAGCTACGGACACAACACTGAAGAATGCTCCCATCTGAGGGACATGTTAGAGGGGCTCGTCCGTCAGGGGTACCTTAAAAGTTATGTATGAAACGACGCCCCTCAGCCCAGACGGGAAACCAGAGTAGAACGTCCAGCTCAAACAGTGCATGACCGAATAGAGTACCCAAAGGACCGCAGAAACGCCTAGAGCCAAGGGGACACGTCGTGATGATCATTGGGGCGACAGAAAAATGGGCCTCGTCAAGCAACAAGATGAAGAATCACATGAGGGAAGTGATGTCCCTAGGCTTGCAGCCACCAACCTGGACAAACGTGAAACCCAACTGGACAATAACATTCGACATCAATGATGCCATGGAGACTAATGACGGCAATGATCCAATCGTCGTTACAGCAATGATCAACAACTTCACGACGGACCGGATACTCATTGACAGTGGAAGTGCGGTCGACATCATTATGTACGACGCATATAAGCAGTATGGACTCTCGGACGATTACCTGGAACCATCAAGGCCTATTTACGGTTTTAACCTAACACCCATACCAACTAAGGGAACTGCTTATCTATTTACGGCGAACATGTATTGAATTTCATGCATACGTTCGTTGTTGTAGATCTCCCTTCCAGCTACAACGGCCTGATAGGGCGACCCCTGAGAAGCTTTCTTAAACTCATCTCCATTTACTTTTTCTTTGCATTGTTTTGCTTTGATTGATTGCCTATCCCTTTACTTGAATTAGTTGTTTGTATTTCTTTTCTATGTTTTCTATGCTTTGATTTAGATCTCTATAATGACTTATGCTATGATTGCCATGATTAATGCTTTGAATTGCTTGATTGGGTTGATACTTTCTTTGTGAGTCAAGTATTTCGTTAGCACATCTACTTAGTCATCACACTTATGGGACACAACACACACATGTGCATTCACATTGAGGACAATGTGTCTTTTAAGTGTGGGGGAGAGAGTCTAATGGAGAGTCTACATGCATAGAAATCCATGAATTTTTTTTCGAAAATTTTGCAAAATTTTGAATTTTTCATGCATATATTAATTGATTGATTTGATTATGATTGATGAATGCTTAGAATTTTTAAGGATGCTTTATTTGATTGATTGAATTATAGCATGTTATCTTATTTCTTAGAATTAGGTATAATTAGAGTTTGTGATAAAAGTTTATTGTTTATTGCTTCTATGATTATCTATTTCTAGAACTTGTGTTTAATTTTTATTGAAATTACAATTATGAAAGTATGTTATGGATATGTCAAGAACAAGTGTGGGGGACTAATTATATAAAAGGGTAGTTAAAAAATTGTTTTCATAAAAAGAAGTGCTTTCATGCAAGAGGAGAAGAGGTATTTCTGCATACATAAATAAAAAAAATCAATCCATTTTTGTCACTCTTTTCTTTAACAAAAGGAGTTAGTAACCCTTGGAAAGAGGATAAGAGGCATGGAATTGCAGAAATATTGTCCCTCTAAAAAAAATAAAAAGAAGGAGTCCTTCTAGAGTGCTAGTAGCCTCAAAAAATGGGAGTTAGTAACCCCAAATCATGAACACTTCGAGGTTAGTAACCTCAATTTTCTAAAAACCTAATTACCCTTTGAAAATCTATTATAACCCACGAAAACCCTTGATTTGTATCCATGATATGCATTCCTTTGAGTAATGGAGATAAAGATGAAGGCGTAAGCTTATGGAAAGAAGTAGTTATAGGATGTGATGAATGGTAATTGATTAGAACTACTTTAATTATGGTTACTTAAGAATAAAGATGCTTGCTATTTCTTGATCTTTTGAATTAAGTGCTCTTATTATTCTTTGTTATTAAACATAGATTTGTACAAAATTTGTTTTATTTTTCATATTAACCCATGAGTCTATCGAGTCAGTCTAAACATGTTTGTGGGTATCGTCCTAGTTAAGTAAACCCTCAGGTGACATAACACCTCCTGAGTACCTCTATCAGTCTCAGGTTTAAATGGCTTGCGTCACGTGCTAAGTGTCGTCGTACACCTACGAAAGTGGAATCTTTATTTGCATTAGTCTAGTTAGTTTTTGTTTTTGTTTTCTTAGTTTTTATGCATTAGTTTGCTAGGGACTAGCAAAGATTTAGTGTGGGGGAAATTATGATCGAGTCAAAATAGACCCTATTTTTATGATCATTTTCCTATGCTTTTTACTTTTTTATGTGTATTTTAACCCTATTTTGTAAGTATTTGTGTTTTTAGGTCTTGAAGACAAGAAAAGTGGAAACTTGTTGTTTTTCACTATTTTTGGAGCTAAATTGATGATTTTTTACTCAAATATGGACTTAGCAATTTTGAGTATGGATTTGGAGATTCGAAGTTCATGTTTGAAGACTTATTGAAGATAATTTGACGAATTGAAGACTATTGAAGAATTATCTCAAGAGCAAGAATTCAAGATTGGAGCTTAAATCGCGAAGGATTGAAGACAAGCCATGAAGAAGCCCGGAAGCTAAGGAATTTTGGATATTTTATATGGGAAAATACTCAGCCCATATAAGTCATTAATTGGAATTAAAATTCCAATTAATGACTCCTATATCTAAGGAAATATCCAAATCCCGTAGATTCCCGATTCTAGTCCTAATAGGATTAGGATTCAGCGCAGTTTTGGTAGAAAAATCATAACTTTCTGCTCAGGCCTCCGTTTGAAGCCCATGAGTACTCGTTGGAAAGCTAACTCCGAGATATACAACTTTCCTTTGAAGTCCAAGACCCAGTTTTGCCGTTTTCAAGCCCAAAAATGCCGTCGAAGTCACTACACGAAATTAGGATTTTTTCAGGATCCTATTTTAACTTCGATTCTACTCTAGGATGACTTTTAATCTAACTTGGAGTCTAAGTTAGACCCAAAACCGACTTAGACCTCTTTCCAAGTTAGGATTGGAATTCATAGGGTTATTTCCACTATAAATAGCCACCTCCTGTAACACAAATCACACACCAAAATATTTTCACATAGATAATTTCTTTTCTTCTAGTTTTTAGGCAAGGGTGCCGCCACCCTCTCTAGCCATAGAGGTGTGCGACATACCTAGCTATTTTGCAAGGAGATTTCGCCCCTCCAAGGTCTTGTAAGTACTCTTATGCCGCTCCTGAATTTTCCCAAATCCATGAGTAGCTAAATTCTTAATACTTCTGATCCTTTGGTGAATTCAATCAATTAAATATGGTGAGATTTCTGTTCTTATAATTTGGTATTTTATTCTTGATAGATAGCATGTTAAACTCTGTTTTGATTCTACAATCTTGATTTATATTGATTTATGCGGCCGCTAAAGAGGTAATTTGAGAGATTGTTGGCTAGATCAAACAACAAGGTTGACGCATGAGTTTGATTGTGTGTAGCAAGTTAGCCGCGCTTGACAGCAGGTTAATTGGGTTTGCTTGACAGCGGGTTAATTGGGTTTGCATGCCAGTGATCAGATTAATCTGGTTGTTGTATGGTTTTATTTATTAAGCATGCGTGAAAGAACTAATAAAAGGTGATCTTAATGCTTTGAATCCTAGCAAATCTTTAAGACTTGATGGCTAATTGATTAGTTAGGAGGAAAAACGGGTAATTTAAGGCTTGACGGCTAATCTTATCTAAATAGCATGTTAGGTTTTCCCTAGACCAGTTATCATCATGAATTTAATATTGAATTTATCTTTTAAATCAATGACCCATAATTAATTTGATTGTTTTCTACCATTGGTGAAGAAGTATACCCTTAATTATTGTTTTCTTTCTTATCTGCCATAGCTTAGATTTAATTTACTCTGCTTTGTTTTCTAGTATAATTGTTTTCTTCTTAATTGTTATTCTAAACCCTCTGCTTTCTGTGTTGTTTTTGAGAGATTTTAAGGACTGAATTTTCGGATAAAGTCTAGCACCCTTCTCTGTGGGATCGACCCCTACTTACCCTATCTACTTAGTTAGGATTTTGTGGGGATTATTTTTATGATTGCTGACGACCGATCAGAGGTTCAATACCCAGAGTGGGTGTCGAACGTAGTAATGGTAAAGAAGTCCAACGGAAAGTGGAGGATGTGCGTGGACTTCACCAATCTCAACAAAGCATGCCCAAAAGACAGCTTCCCTCTGCCCTCCATCGATCGTCTTGTCGACGCCTCATTCGGGAACAAATTCCTTAGCTTCATGGATGCCTTCTCCGGGTATAACCAGATTCCCATGGACCCAAGGGATTCAGAGAAGACGTCCTTCATCACTGAGGACTGGCTATATTGTTACAACGTCATGCCCTTCGGATTGAAGAACGCCGGTGCGACGTACCAGAGGCTGGTCAACAAGGTTTTCAAAGAGCTAATTGGGAAATCCATGGAGGTGTACGTCGACGACATGCTGGTCAAGAGCTCAATGGAAGAACACCTGGAACACCTCGCCGAGTGCTTTGACTACCTAAGGAAATACCACATGAAACTTAACCCGGCCAAATGCACGTTCAGCGTAGAGGCAGGCAAGTTCCTGGACTTCATGGTCTCCAGCAGGGGGATCGAAGCCAACCCTGAAAAAGTTAAAGCCATCCTGGATATGAAGCCCCCCGAATCTGTCAAGGAGATACAAAGTCTGACGGGACGAGTGACAGCACTCAACAGATTCGTCTCCAAGTCCGCCGAGAAATGTCTGCTGTTTTTCAGGCTGCTCAGGACCAGATCCAGATTCACTTGGATTCCTGAGTGTCAGGAAGCTTTTGAACAACTAAGGTTTACCTCAGCTCCCCCCGTTCTGACTAGGCCGAACGAGGGAGAGACGTTGTACATGAACCTCGCAGCGTCGAACGAGACGGTCGCAGTTGTGCTCGTCTAAGACACAGAAGGTGTATAGATGCCCATCTATTATGTCAGCAGGATATTGCAGGGAGGGGAGAGCAATTACTCGAAACTTGAGAAGCTGGCGTTCGCCCTAGTGGTAGCGTCGAGGAGGCTCCGCCAATATTTCCATTCCCACAAGGTAATTGTCCTCACAGATCAGCCCCTCAAGGACGTCCTACAGAAGGTTGACCTGTCAGGGAGGTTACTTACATGGAACGTCAAGCTAAGTGAATTCGGGATAGAATTCCAGCCCCGACGAGCGATCAAAGCTAAGGCCCTGGCGGACTTCGTCGCAGGGTGCACTTTCCCTGAAGAACGAAGAACCCAGACACCCGAGCTTCCCCCACAACCTCGGATGATGCCACTGTAAGCATATCCAGCATTCCAACCCCACCAGCACCAGAAACACCAATCCCACCCTCTTCTGAGGGTTGTTGGGAACTCTTCGTGGACGGATCAGCTGTGCAGAACGGAGCAGAGGCCGGTGTATTGTTGATATCCCCAGATAGGCAGGAATTCCAATACTGTTTGACGTTCGGTTATCCTCTGTCCAATAACGCAGCCGAATATGAGGCAATCATAGCAGGCCTAGAACTCGCCGACCGTCTGCAAGTAAGAGAGCTCAAGACCCACACGGGCTCCCAACTGATAGCTAAACAAGTGCTAGGGTCGTTTGAATGCAAAGAACTAAACTTGGTGTCCTACCACAGGTTGGTGCAGGATCTGTGGCACAGATTCGTCAAGGTATCCATCGAACAGGTACCAAGGGCACAGAACACCAGGGTAGACGCCCTATCCAAGTTAGCCTCATCAAACACCACCAGAGGAACTGTGTTCATGGAATATGTGGCCAAACCCCGATCGTCAAATCTGTTGCAAGTTCTAGCCATCAGCAACGAGCCGTGTTGGAAGAACGAGATAGAAGAATACTTAAGAGGCACCAACGCGCCAGCCGATCGCAAAACTATGGCTGTCAAACAAAGACGATCATCTAGGTATGTCCTTATCGACGACGTACTGTATAAGAAATCCTACAGTATGCCACTCTTGAGGTGCCTCACCCCTTCCGAAGCCCTGCAAGTATTAAAGGATATCCGCCAAGGAGACTGCGGAAATCATACGGGTAGCCGATCGATAGCCCAGAAAGCACTGAAACAGGGTTACTACTAGCCCACCATGAGAAACGATTCGGCGGACCTGGTCAGAAAATGTGACAGGTGTCAGAAGTTTGCTAAAATCCCCAGGGTACCCGCCGAAGAGTTGAACGTCATAGCAGCCCCCTGGCCGTTCCCGATGTGGGGTTTAGACCTGATTGGACCCTTTTACTGGCACCTGGCAGGAGGAATTTCACGATCGTCGCCTGTGATTACTTCACCAATTGGGTAAAGGCAAAGCCCCTCGCCAGCATCTCCCGATTCGCTGTGGAGAAATTCCTATGGCAGAACATACTTTGCAGGTTCGGCGTACCGCACATCATACTCCGACAACGGGCGACAGCTCTAAGCCAAGCACATTCAACAGTTTTGCAGGAAAAACAGGGTGACACTAGTGGCCAGCTCAGTCGTCCACCCCCAGACGAACGGACAGGTAGAAGCCATCAATGGAAAGATCCTGGCAGCCTTAAAGAAGAAATTGGAAGACGCCAAAGGGAAATGGGCAGAGACCCTCTCGAGCGTATTGTGGGGTATCCAAACGACCAGCCACACATGTACCGGAGAAACACCCTACAACTTAGCGTTCGGCACGGAAGCGATCTTTCCAGCAGAGACGACAGTGAACACTTTCCCAACGTCCCACTTCTCCCCAGGGAAGAATGAAGACGAGCTAAAAACCATCTTGGACCTACTCGAAGAAGTCAGACTGACAGCGCAACTTCGTATGGCCAACAGATCGATGCAGGTCAGTGGCTAATATAATAAGACGATCCGCCAGAGACAGTTTCAGACGGGCGACCTAGTGCTCCGTAACTGTGAAGCCAGCGTACCAGCAGACCAAAGAAGGAAGCTGTCTCCCAATTGGTAAGGCCCATATCAGATCGACCGAGTATTGGGACAAGGAGCATACAAGTTGAAAGATTTGGAACGTCCATCAGTGAGACAGCGTCCACGCAAACGCCGCTCACTCAACGGCTGAGCGCCTAAACTGACGCCCCCGTTCGTACATCAGTGAGACAGAGCGTCTATGCAAACGCCGCTCACTCAACGGCTAAGCGCCTAGACTGGCGCCCCCGTTCGTCCATCAGTGAGACAGAGCGCCCACGCAGGCGCCACTCAATCAACGGCTGAGCGCCTAGACTGGCGCCCCCGTTCGTCCACCAGTGAGGCAGAGCGTCCGCTTTCAATCAACGGCTAAGCGCCTAGACTGGCGCCCCCGTTCGTCCATCAGTGAGACAGAGCGTCCACGCAGACGCCACTCACCCAAAGCAATATTCAAATGGGTATGACAGAATAAATTAAGAACCCTATGAGCGTCAAGGCCCAGGGAATTTATTAACATCGTAAAACAAGGGGGGGAGGGCAACGAACGAATAAAAAATATTTTACAGAGCTTTGTTTGTTTCATGTCCCACAGGACAAACGCCATACACGGCGTATATATATAAAAAATATACACAAATAAAGTCTTAGTGTCTGAAAACAAGCAGGAAACATAATCGGCAAAGACGGACAGAAGGGCCTCCACACTCCTCTCTTCTCCTCTTGCCGGCACCACCCCGCGAATGACGATCAGCGTCCTAGGCCGCAGCTCGTTCAGCAATTGGCAGCTCGTCCTCAGCATCATCATCTTCCTCTACAACGGCGACCTCCTGGGGCGCTTGGCTGGAACCGCCAAAATCAGGCAACACCAGAGGAGGGACAGTCTCAGGGGGAGGGTAGTCGTTAGAGACCTCTTCAAAGTCGAATGTGATACCCTCGAAGTCGGAGAAGCCCTTATACTTGCTGATCATGTAGCAGGCGGAGTCCCTATCCTTGGTCAACGTTTGAATTTGCCCCGGATTGTTAGCGGGCATACGATAGTCGATGAGACGAGCAACCGTCGGAGCCATAGAGTGGAGGCTCTCTTCATAAATTGCGAAGTTGGCCCGAGCAACAAACAGATTCTGCAAGACGATCGACATATAAGAAAGCTATGGATTGAAAATCAGTTCTTGATATCTAAGTTTCCCTTACCTGGATCGCTGTAGCCAACTGAAGTGCAGCCCTCTCCATGGGATCCATGTCCCTGACAGAGGCATAATCGGCATTGCTGGCGAACGACAACCCCTGAGCGAAGAAGTTTGCCAACTTCTCTAGGAAAGCATGGCTCGACCCACCGCCGTCCTTGGACATCCACTCACCGAACCCACCTCCAGAGAAGATCCCAGCGGTGAACAGGGAGGGGTCACCAATGGACACAGAGGCCTGCCCCACTCGAGAGCCTTCAGGGAGGACGACGACTTAAGGAACTCGGGGAGCAGTGATAGCCAGACGAAGGGCAGCGTGGGCACTGCCGGCAGGCGGAGCAGAACTGCCACTTGGACGAACAGAGCCTTTGCCTCTGCTCCGCAATCTTCCTTTAAGCTTCTGCCAACCGCTGGGGATTCATTGTATCTGGGGGTGGAGAACCTGCAAGAGAAGACGATCGTCAGCTGTATTCGACAGGAACGAATCAGGCACATTGTCAGCAAACTAAGTTAGACACCATCGGACGAGTCTGATGTTGAGGAGGACTAATCGGCTTGGTGTTGGAGGCGAGCCATTTCAAGAACCCGCAAAGTCATCAGATTTTTACCTGCACCACGACGAACGGCAGGTCGCTCAACCTGATTTGAACGAGCCCTTTGACATCGTGGAATGCCAGGGGTATGCGTCCCTGTCCAAAAGAATCGATCGCATTCCACGATGTCAAAGAGCTCGTTCGAATCAGGAGGTGGAATGTAGGTAGAAGGACGCATACCCCTGGCATTCACAATTATGGGTCGCCCCACCTCAACTCCCCCTCTATTCTCATATACGGGCAACGGAGTGCACTCCTCGATCACGACATCCACAGGCCTCAACGATCGTACCCTATACGGATGCAGACTCAATCCAGCCAACACCAAACGAGAAGCCTGTATCACCTCTCTCCAGTCATGTTGGTGACCATCAAAATAATCCATCTGAGCTTCCTCCTTAGGAGCTAAGACGAACGGCTGAGCATTCATAACACTCGTAGACACTTTGCGTCACCTCATCAACATAGGCCACCTCTGACCATCAGGGCGCTGAGCAACGAAGAACTGTTTCTTCCAATGACGCCAACTAGACGAACCAGGGACGAACGACCCATGCCCATTCTGACGTCTATTGAAGCTATACCATCCGCGCGAGACAGACAAGGTAAACAGTGGCGGAATAGGTTGATGCTCGGCTCCCAACCCTTGTATATACAGATTACAACGTACCCGACGATCAATACCCATCCATTGGGTGTTATCTGAGAGGCACCTAGGCCGTACGATTTGAGAATTTCCCAGTAGAAGGGATGACCTAGAAGCCTAAAGCTTGCCTCGAACATAGCCTTATACAGGAAGACCCTCTTCGAATTCCGACGAATATGGGAAATTCTGTCCTCTTCGCACGGGAAAGAAAACTTGAACCCAGACTCGGGCCCCAGCCCGAACCTGCAGGCAGCAGACAGGGCTGCTTTCCGCAAAAGGATCGCCTTTGGCCCTGACGGACCACGTATGTACATTGAGGGATAATCCCTCGGAGTAGGGAAGTACCTTTCAGCATTTGCGTTGTACCTCACGAAATGGTCTTCCTCAGCAGCGACCGCAGAACTAGCCAGGCTGCCTGAAGCCACGCTCTCCTCATTCGGCGCAGGTTCGACCCTCATGCCGCCCGTCGCACTACCCTCACCACCAACGGAGCCTTTTAAAACGGTTACTCCCATAACCCCAGGCGCAAACTCCACCAAATGAGGGTCGTTGACGTTGGAGAACACTTCTAAACCACCCACTACAGCGGCAGAAGCTGGAGCCACCACTAAAACCGAAGCGGGTGTAACAGACGAACGACGCAGACTGCCTCGCGCCGGGGCTATGTCACCACTTTCGGTACTGACGGACCGAGACTCGGCACCCACAGAACTGTCTGAGCCATCACCCATGGCCGTACCCTCCGACGAACGTGATATGGACACCTCCTCAGACTCATACATACTTATAGATATATTTAAACCAAAAATAGAAACACTTAATCCAAAAAATCAAAATCCCCAATTAACTCACCAAACTTAGACAGAAGTTCTGGGGGAAAAGGGACCTCTTCAATGTCGGTCGTCTTAGTTAACCCTGAACCACTTGACGACTCACTGCCCAAGATGTCAATCGGATGATCAGGACCCCCGAAGTTAGCTGTGATGAACGAAAAGGAGAATCGCAGGACAGGGCAAGAAAAACAATCTGAAGCGACGCCGAACGGATTCCTACACAAACAGAGAAAGTGAATGGAGAGAACGAACGAAGATAGAACATTAACGAAAGCACCTAAATAACCCCACCGAGGGACTTACCAAGTCTTACGCTGGACTCGAGAAAAGAAGAAAAGAAAGATAGTAGACGAATGTCAGACAAGGAGCGGCAAAATTTTAGGAAAATGACAAATAGAAGGCAAAGGAACTATTTATAGCAAACGGAAGCACAACCCGGGGAGAGCAACAGACAGAAGACGAAACGAACCGTCAGCAACACGTGGCGACACCCAGTTGGTCCAACAATAAATACAACCGTCCAACCGCCAAAATTCAAATTTTGAATTTCAAAATTCAAAATTTGAAATTTTGCGCAAAAAAATAAATAAATAAATAAATAAACCCATCGAACAAAATTCAATCCAAAAGATGCCAAAACTCCAGAAGATTTTCAATCCAGAAGCAAAAATTCAAAGACCGACAAGTTCGTATGCGAACCGGCCAGAAGAAATGTCCCGGACGACTGCTCCGAGACGTCCGTCCAAACAAGCTCATATTTCCATGACCTGCACGAACGTTTGTATTCGTACGGAATCCAGAAGATCCCATATCCCCAGACCCGACATCGCCCTTAATAAGTCATAGCCGTTCGAACGGCCACTGTATGACCCCCCTCACGCCTGGGGGGCAATTGTTAGTACCACTTGTACAACACTTGCCTAGAAGCCCTGACGAACGTCAGCCTCACAAACACCCGACGTGATGACCCGCAACCCGGATCCGACCCGGGTAATATGCATGTATCCGTACGATGTCCGTACCGTATGCCACCTGGCACCCCAGTGCCTATATAAAGGGTAACCCCCCATTTATTGCGTCTATTCCAAAAACTCTAGACTTTGAACTCAAAGAATCCTTTCACTAACTCAAGGATTCGACACTGACTTGACCGTCAGAGTGCTAACGCGGGATTCCATCCCCGCACCTCGAGGCTTTCTACCTTGTGCAGGTCATCAAGCTCAAGGTCTTAGAGACTCAAGACAACAATCTCTGTCGATCGTCCTTGTTGAGCGTTTTGCTCTCAACATGTTCAATTAAGGACAAAATGTCGAAATTGATGGAATTGATATGGTTGGAGTGGTGCGACATCAACATTGAACATGCCATGATGATTTTTGACTTCCATAGATCATTCTGGTAAAGTTTCACTTCAATCCGTCCTAGTATGAAAAACTTCTTCACGATTTTCAATTAAGGACAGTTTGAGGTGAGAAACCAATTTTACCATGAAGAACATGTCGATTCCAACCAGAAATTTTCCTGAGGTCTTGTATGGTAATCAAGCCATATTGGTGAATTTTGGGCTTAATTCGATCTCATTTGTAACTTTTCCGCGGTTTTCAATTAATGACACATACTCGAAAAAGGTCAAATTGGAGTTCAACATGACATCATTTGCATGAAGTCATGTTAGTAATGTCATATTATGGTTAAAGGCTAGTCAATTTCGTGCCATAGTCTTTTTGACCATTTTTGGTAAGTTTTGCAAGTCTTTCAATTAAGGACATATGGCTTTTCCACCCCGGCTTAGGCCATTTTCTTATTTGATCTTTATTTTGATCAAACCATGGGCTAAGAATGGTTAAGTTATGCTTAATTTCGTGGCTTAGTGGTTCATGATCAAAGTCAGGCATGATTTAGCTATTCCCTCATCAGATTAAGTTAAATTTCAAACACGACTGAAGCTCGGGTCAAGATGGGTTGCACCAAAAGGTTGAAGGATGTGTGATGATCAGCATTTGATGAAGTCAGGAATGATAGTTGGTGTTGAAAGTCATGTTAGAGTCTCTCGGTAATCTCTAAGAAGGTTCCCTGAATCGTCGGAGAAGGAAGTTAAGCAAAGATGTCAAGTCAAATTGCATCATATACTTGTTGGCTAAGGCTCTGTTTGTTTCAACTTATGGCACGTTGAGAGCCTATAAATGTGCCATAAGTTGAAAAAGTTAGCTTTGGTGTATTGAAGCGGTGGGAGCAATTGTCTATGTGCCAAGGGAAAAGGCATAATTTCCAAAAGCTAAAAAATGGAGCAATTGAAATGGTGGGTTTCTCAACAATTTCATTGTTCCTTTTTTGTCCTAAAATTTTTTATGAAAATCCAAAAATATCCTTCCTTTAATTCTAATATATATTTAAATAAAAATAAATATAAATTAAGAAGTAAATAAATACAAAAAATAGTAATAATAATATTTAAAATGTAGTAACTAATTATAAATATATATATTTGTAGCCAAAAATATAATATATATTTTTTATTTATACTAATATCCTTAATGGTTATTTTACATTCTTATCTCACCACAACCATTGTTTTCACCAAACACATATTTTCTCACCACATATTTTCTCACCGCTGCTTAAGTTTTCAAAGCTACAATTCTAATCTCATATGTACAGTAACTAATCTCCCCATTTCAATCTCTCCCATACTAATCTCACAGCTCTACCAAACAGAGTCTAAGTAAAAAGCAGATCGTCGACCTCATTCACCAAGCCCAGGCCGCCCCTATAAATAGGGACCTCCTCCAGCCGTTTTCAACACGCTTTGACAGCAACACACTTGCTCAACGCAAAAACCTAAGTTCCACGCCTTTTTCTGCAGTAACCCTGCAAAAATGTCCCTTTGTTCATCACGAGTCAGTCTCGTTCATCAATATTTCTCTTTTTAATCTCGTCTCAGGACGTTAAAACAACTCTCCGCGAGTTTTTCCTCTCTTTCAATCTTGTCTCCGTACGTTAAAACACTGTACACGTGTTTCTTTTTCGTGAATAACAATCAGCTTGTTATTTCATCCTCTTGTTAGTAAGAAATCTTTTGAAACATTTACTTTTGAGAATCAAATCTGGGATCGATGATTAAATGCTCCGGTGTGACTTTGATCCACTTCCCGCAATTCACTCGCTTTGAATTATTTTTCGCTGCAACGCGCATCAACAACATGTTTCTACACCTCTTTGTATTTTCGCCAAAATGACTGGCACGCCCCGCGCTGTTATTTAGTTTTTTTCGCAAAAACTCTATCAAAGATTTTTGGCGCAACAACTTGTCCGATTGAGGTTGTTCAAGTGTAGGTTAAAAGGTTATTGTGTGATTTAGTTTTTTTCGCAAAAACTCTATCAAAGATTTTTGGCGCAACAACTTGTCCGATTGAGGTTGTTCAAGTGTAGGTTAAAAGGTTATTGTGTGATCTACGACTTTCATCAAGGGCCTGAAAGCTGAATTTGATCAATGAGTTTCGTGGAGAGTTCAAGAGGGAATTTTTATGTTTGGTCTCCATAAATAGATATTTTTTTGCTGGATTATTTATCAAATGATCCTCATACTTTTATGATTTATGTTATTTAATCCTTTACAATTATGGGTTGGATGATTTAACGCTTCGGCTTTTATTTTTGTATTTTTTGTTTTATTTGTCCGATTAAGGTGATTCAAATGTCTATTAAAATGTGATTTCATGATCTACAACTTTCATGAAGAACTCAGAAGCCAATTTTAATGTTTTGATTGTAAAAAATGCTTTCGAAATTTTGTGGTTTCGATTGACGATCTATTTAATATCGTATAATTTTCGATCTACATGTCTGATTGAAGTTATTCAGGTGTCCGTTAAAAGTTATTGCATGATCTGCGACTTTCATGAAGGACTCGAAAGCATTTTGTCCTAATTAGTCATGTCAAGAGCTAGAAATCTGCTATTTCATTCATGAAAAAAATTTCTCATAAAATAATTTTTTTCAATCAAATTTCTTATATATTGTATCATAAATGAACCAAACGATTTGCATTATAAACTATTTCCTCATTGACTTCTCACTTACATGGTTACACCATATAAAGTCAACAAACACCTGTTGATCATATAATTCAGAACCAACATTCTAAATAATTTTTAAATAAAGGAATATATATATATACAAAACAGAAAATTGAGAGTGTCCTAAAAGAAACATCAAAATCTTCACAAACCACTTAATTAATATACTAAACACGATATAAACAATACAAAGACTCAATTTTTCCATAATCTTCTCAACCTGTCGTGAGCGCGTGTCAAATATCTAGTGCTATATATGAGTGGAGTAGGCTGATCTTAATCACAATTAAATTTCAAGCTTAGACCTTCCTAGTTCTAGTACTACTAATTCATTTTTACAAGATTTAATATATCTGTGGAGTTTTTGGACTACACAAGCGGATTAATGAATTAACACATATTGCTATTCATAATTAATTATATTTAATATTTAAATCTATTTTTTAAGAGTATATATCAACTCATTGTATGCTAAACTCCACTGATGGTTGATGAAGATCAGGACAAATCGTTGATTTAATTTGGGATTTATGGACCCATTAGATTTTCACCTGCAGCCTTTTCAAAATTTACAAATCGCCTACCGCCTACCAAATGAAAGATTGCGGTTAACGTGATCCGAAACTAAATGGGATACTCGAAAAGTCCAAATCATAACCACCTATGCTAAGTCTTGTTGGCATTTGAAATTTTATTACATCAAATTATGCATACCTACCAATAAAAGTGAATACCCGTCACCCGAGCTCTTACCACGTTACCTATCCTCTTAATTAACATATAAATGCTCTTTCCCATTCATCAAGCAACTCTAAAGGCCGAAATTAAAAGACCTGGCCAATAATTTGATGCTAATAACTAACTAGAAAAAGTGAAAAAAAAAAAAAGGAAAAAGGAAAAAGGAAAAAGAGAAGGGGTCATGGAAACCGTTGATTTTACCAACCAAAAAGGAAGAAAATCTAAATGATCGACATCTACATACATATGATGTATCCCTTTCATAGTATGAGGAATTATTAATTTGTTTTCGACTCTCGTAGGTGCTCTTAGAGATATACTATATTAATTGTAGATGAAAGGGATACATCACTATTAATTTGTTTATAGTGCTGGTATCAAAAAATTTGTTTATAGTGCTTATTTATGCTTATATATGAATTACTAGATATATACATATCAGTATATAGTAATTGTTAGAGCATCACTAGCTATTTCTCGTAGATCTGCTTTATATTAATTTGTTTTCGACTCGTAGGTCTGCTCTTGTAGATGCCGCTTCTATTCTGCTTAATTATATTTTTATTATTCTATTTTGCTTAATAATGCTTATATATAACTGTGCATGGTGGCTTCTACAATACTCCAGGAATAGTAGTGATGCTCTAACAATCCTTCGAATTAATCAGCCATTAGATTAGATTGTGACATTGTGTTGATTGATTGAAATCGGATTGGAAATGAGTCGTAAAAGTCGGCTATGTTTATTTCTCAATTTCCATTTTTTTTTGTGTTTCTATTATCCCTATGGTTTATCCATAGTTGCCCAATAGCTTCTACGTACCATTGGCCTCGCACCTAACCAGATTTGTAAGTAAAAACTGATCCATCTGTTATAAAGATTTATCTAGTGTTGGACATTTGGGTTTTACACCATAATGGTTCAACCCAACAAAGGAATCATCTTGGTAATTTAATTAAAATTAAATTAACAAGATAATTAGAAATAATTAGAGATAATTTCTGAATAAAATTCTTTGAGAATTATATAGAAATGATCTAGTTAGTATTTAAGAGGAATACAACCACTCACATATAAAAAAAGAGAAAAATAAAACTACGTAAGATTATTCTCTTTTTTTTTTCCATCAGAAAGTTAGAACTTTCTACAGAAAACCTTCTCCCTCCATTGTCAAGCAAAAGGGTTTTTGCATTATGAAGAGTGGGGTTTCTGCTCATCCCTGTAGCAGAAGTCCACCACGAGTATCGAAGATCAAGAAACACCGTAATTGACCCACCAAGATCCTGGTTTGATTTCTTTCGCTTCCGCAAATTATTTCTTAACATAATTAATGATTTTGATCCATGCTTTGATTGCAATGCTCCATATATCATGTTAATCCTACATTGGTATCCGAGCTTGATTGGGTCTTTTCGTGTTTGTGATCTCAATTGATGGTTTTTTGGCATGTTTTTTGTTTTAATAGAAAACCATGCAATTAGGCTTTGATTTTCTGGTAATTTGATCATTATATGATGATTATATGATCTGCTAATTTTGAGATGCAAATGACTTGTATCGATTGAGATTTCTCGGGTCAAACTATTAAAAAACCTTAACTTTGATCAAAAATTCCGAACTGTTTAAATCGCAAATTGATGCATGAAACTTATGCCATTAGAATCCTTGTTTCATAAGCTTTCCAACGGTATATTATTTGTGTAAAACAAATTTTTATGTTGGGAGAATTTTACGTTTTAAGTTTCAGGGACTTAATTGAAAGGGGTTTATTTGAAAAGAAAATAAATCTGGAGGTTCAGATTTAATTGGGAGTGCACAGAACGTATACCACTCTCCTCAGTGGCGCGTGGAACCCACCACTTGATCACATTGGCGCACTGAGTGTACTAACAGACTCCGGAAGGCACCAGGAACAACTTTTATGTTTCGATCGAGAGTCGATTCTGCCCCGAAAGTGGCGCGTGGCTTGCACGCGCCACTTCGGGAGAGTGAAACAGAAAACAACTTTTAAAATAAGTAGAAATTACAGTCCCATTCGCGCTTACAAGCGCGTGGAGCCGCCACGGTGGCGCGTTTTTGACACCGCCACCACCGTTGGACTCCCAAGGCTGTTGTCTATTTTCCTAATATTTTTCAAAATTTTTTGGAGTTAAAATAAATTTGTTTTTGATTTTTAAAATAAAAAATAATTTTGTTGAAACTGATGGCGGCGCGTGGCGGTGCGTTGCTTGTGCTCTCGGGCGGCCGGAGTTGTTGTGACACTTCTGGGAATGTGTCCTAAGCAGTGGGAGTGGGGGTGCGCTTCCTGGTTCTCCAGAAGTAGTGGTTTGAATATTCTCCTAATTAAATGCCTTAAAATTGATATTATTTTGATTATTGCTTTATTATTAATATTTTAGAAAATTTATGAAGCATGATTGAATTTTATATGGCATGTACATGATATTGATTATGGCTTTGATGTGCTTACGTGTTTGTTCAAGCATGTTTATGTGATTAAATTGCATTAAATATTGCCATGATTATTTTTATAAATATTGTAGCATGTAATATTTTTGATGAAATGATGCAATTGATATGCCATGATTGAGTGGGAGGTTTTAGTTGAGAAAATCTGGGATTTCGCTATTAAAACTAAAATTTTGCACATGATTATGTTAAGTAATGTTGATAATTGCTAATATGTGAGTGATGATTATGAGCATAGCGATTTTTCGATCTTGTTATTAGTGTATTCTTTGCATTATTTAACATGAATTATACTGCAAAATATATATACATCTTGTGGTGCATTAGATTAATATCCATTGTGCTTATCCTAATGTAGTTGAGATGGCTGCTAAGAATGTTGTTGCTGATCTGAACAAAGGAGAGAAGTTGGATGGCGACAATTATGATATATGGCGCCGTAAGATCCAATACCTCCTGGATGAGCAAGAGGTCTTGGAGAACCTTGATCAGATCATGGCTGAGCCCGAAGAAGGAAACACTGCTCAACACCGTCGCGATCTTGCTGCCTACCAAGAATGGCCCAAGAATGATCGTTGTCCGCGCTTTACTATGTTAAGCAGCATGCATAATGATCTTATTGGTGAGTTTGAGCAATACCAAACTGCCCATGAGATGTGGCAAGCCCTGATTAACAAGTATGGGGTGACAACCTTGTCTAAGCTGCGCGAATTGAACCTGAAGTTCAATACCTATAAGAAAAAGACGAATCACTCGATGAAACAGCATCTGAGGACGATGTCGACTTTGATACGTGAGCTTAGTGCAGCTGCGGTTGCCTTGACTAATGAACAGCAGGTTCAAGCTGTGATTTCCTCCCTTCCTGACTCTTAGGAGCACATGAAGGCAAACATGACACATAATGAGAGTGTCAGGACCTTTGAGGACATTGCACGCCATCTGGAGTTGAAGGATGAGCGCCTGAAGGCTGCCAAACCTGCCGCTGATGGTGTTGCTAATGTTGCTAAGTCAAACTCACGCAAGGCATCTTGGCCTAAGCGCAAGTGGACTGGAAAGGTTGTTGGAAAACGTGATGCTGATGAACCTGCACCTAAAAGGGCAAGAACTACCAAGCGCCATAGGGGCAAGTGTGGTGGTAAGAAGGATAAAGCTAAGATGACTTGTTATAACTTTGGGAAACATGGCCACTTCGCTCGTGATTGCACTGAGCCGAAGAAAAAGGTATTTTCCAAATCAATGTCTTGTTCTGATTGCTTTGTGACTTATGATGATTCTGTTGCTCATCCTTTTCCAATGTGGACTGTGGATTCAGGAGCAACCGACCACTTAGCTCAAACGAGAGTTGGATTTGTCGAGTTCCGTCGGATTCCTGCTGGGAGTAGGAGCATGAAAATGGGGAATGATTCTAGCGTGAATATGCTTGGAATCGGCACTTACAAGCTGGAAATGCATGGTGGGCGCACCTTGCTTCTCCATGAAATTCGACGAAACTTGTTTTCAGTTATAACTAAGTTAGGCCTAGGCTTTATGTTTGCCTTTTAGGGCAATAAAGTTGATATTTTCCTTGGAACAACTTATTATGGTTGTGGCTTTATTCAAAATGGTTTAATGGTTTTGGACCTTGATTATTCTAGCTATAATAAAGTCGATGATTCGATTTCTTTAGTTGCTACGCATGATGATGTTTGCAATGACTCTGTGGAATGGCATGCTAGATTAGGCCATATAGGTCAAGACATAATGAATAGACTAGCTAGAGAAGGCTTATTGGGCCCACTCGCTAAAGTGTCTTTACCTACGTGTGAACATTGTCTTGCTGGAAAGGCAACTAGAAAACCATTTGGAAAAGCCAAACGGACATCTGTACCAATGCAATTATTCCATTCTGATGTTTGTGGCCCAATGAATGTGAGGGCAAGGCATGGAGCAAATTATTTCATCACATTCATAGATGACTTTACGGGATTTGGTAACGTCTATTTGATCTCCCACAAGTCTGAAGCATTGAACTGCTTTAGACGTTATGTTGCACTGGTTGAGAATCAATTAGGCCAAAGCATTAAGGCTTTACGAACTGACCGAGGGCGCGAGTATCTATCAGAGCAATTTAAGGAGCTCTGTGATGAAAAGGGAATTTTGCGACAGCTAACGATTCCAGGGACTCCGCAACAAAATGGTGTAGCGGAAAGGAGGAATCGTACCCTCTTGGATATGGTAAGGTCAATGATGGCGCAAGCAAATCTTCCAATCTCGTATTGGGGAGATGCATTACTTACTGCAGCCTATGTCCTTAACTGTGTCCCATCCAAGTCAGTGTCTTCCATTCCATATGAACTCTGGACCGGCGAAAAACCTGATTTAGGTAATTTGCGGCCTTGAGGATCAACTGCTTATGTTCACACAACTTCTCACAAGGATGGGAATTTAGGCCCTAGAGGGAAAAAGTGTATCTTCATAAGATACTCAGAACATTCCAAAGGGTATGTGTTCATAGGATGGCATGGAGATGGAACTGTGACTGAAATTGAGTCACGAGACGTGGATTTCTTAGAAAAAGATTTCCCAAGAATAGGGGAAGTTGAGAAAGAGATAGATCTCTATGAAAAAGAGGATCCAGATATGGGAGCACCAAGTAGTTCGATTGAGAATGGGGGAGCATTTCCTCAAACTCTCGGGGACGATGGGGGCGATTTACCATCAAGTTCATCTATGCCGATAGATGAGGATCCCCAAGCTTAAGTGCGTAGAAGCAAACGTGGAGGCTAAAACGTTCAAAGAGGCTCTATCTTTCCATGTTGTTCAAGAATGGACTAATGCAATGAATGATAAAATGTAGTCAATGAGGACTAACCATGTCTGGGACTTGGTTGACCTACCACCTGGGCGTAAAACTATTGGGAACAAATGGGTTCTCAAAGTTAAACGTAAGACGGATGGTTCCATTGAAAGATATAAGGCTCGTCTAGTAGCGAAAGGGTACACACAACAAGAAGGTGTGGACTATGAGGAAACCTTCTCACCAGTAGTGAGGTTTGCCTCAATTCGCTTGATTCTAGCCATAGTTGCAAACTTTGACTTAGAATTTTACCAGATGGATGTCAAAACTACATTTCTCAATGGAGAGCTTGATGAGGAGATCTACATGGATCAACCTGAGGGCTTTGTGGCAAAAGGTCAAGAGCGCAAAGTCTGCAAGCTCAGACGATCTATTTATGGCCTAAAGCAATCATATAGGCAGTGGTATCTTAGATTTCATCAAGCTATTATTCAGAATGGCTTTGAGATGATTGAAAAGGACCATTGCGTGTATGTTAAGAGATCCGAGGGTAGTTTCGTCATTTTGTCATTATACGTTAATGACATACTATTGGCTGGAAATGATATGGAAATGATTGTCACCACTAAGAAGTGGTTGTCCTCAAATTTTGAAATGAAGGACATGGGTGAAGCAAATTATGTGCTCGGAGTTAAGATCCTAAGGGATCGTTCAAAGAGGCTTCTTGATTTGTCTCAAGAGACGTACATAAAGAAGATCCTTGAACGATTTCAGATGCAAAATTGCAAACCCATAGACACTCCTATCGTAAAAGGTGAGACTTTAAGTCTTCAACTGACTCCAAAGACATCTGATGAACAGATCAGATGGCTCGTGTTCCATATTCTAGTGCTGTTGGTAGTCTTATGTATGCCATGATGTGCACTAGGCCAGATATCAGCTTTGCTGTTGGTTTGGTTAGTAGATTCCAATCTAACCCTGGGCTTGCTCATTGGAAAATAGTGAAGAGGATATTGCGCTATCTTAAAGGAATTGCTGATTACATGCTATGTTATCGTGGTTCAAACTTGAACCTAATCGGCTATACTGATGCTGATTGGGGTGGTGATTTAGATGAGCGCAAATCAACTTCGGGATACGCATTCTTGCTCAATGGTGGTGCTATTACTTGGAGCAGTATGAAACAGTCTTGCATTGCTTTATCCACTATGGAGGCAGAATTCATAGCGTGCTCTGCAGCTGTGCAAGAAGCTGTTTGGTTAAAGCGATTTCTTGGGAGCTTAGGAGTACCCAGCGCCTTAAATCCAGTGACCATTCATTGTGATAGCATGGCTGCAATCGTTTATACCAAGGATCCAAAGTATCATGGTAAAACCAAACATATTGATATGAGGAACAACCATTAGGGATTTGATAACACAAAAGGAAGTGATCTTAGAACATATATCCACTAGTCATATGGTTGCTGATCCCTTAACTAAGCCTATTCATAGGGACGCTTATGTGACTCATGTAAAGTCTTTAGGACTTCGTCGATGGTGATTATGTTGTTTTGATCATTTATGTTGAACTCTTTGTTTTTTGGATATTAATAAAAGTCATGCATTTATTCTATGATGAATTGTTTGCACACATGATTTAGGAGTATGTCAACAGGCTTTAGATTGGCTCACTCACATGAGCAATCGCCTTTGGCGCCTATGAGGGGTGAGCAAAGATGAGACACAAGCTACTAGTGCTTATTGAGAGTGGCAAGAGCATAATTAAAATGTCGCCTTGGTTGAGGCAAGATGAGGTCAATATAGTAATGATTGACTAAAGGACCGAAAATGGATTGACCCACAATCCATTTAGCCTGTAAAGTAAGCCAGATGTGAGATCTAATTTGGCGCCTAAGAAGGCGAGCAAATAGGATGCTCAGGTTAGGCGCTAAAGGAGCGACTAGACTAAGATCTGTACAGTGTTGAGTTTGACATACGCTCTTATTAGAGAAAAGAGACACTCCACTATAGCATGTATTTCATACTACATGTGCTCTTACGACCTATATAGGAGGTGGAAGAATGAATACCTGCTTCTTCACCATGTGAGTCCTATGAAGGTTTAGATAAACCTTGCATTGTGCCCTTAGTGACCTTTGACTATGTTATAAGGTGTGGAATGGATGTTTGCTGCTTTGGTATGTTACCTAAGACCATTGATGATTTGGTTCTACGGGGCATTACTGGGAAAGCAGTCTGTTTCAAACCAAGTGACATGAGGGCAAGAGGGAAGACAATTTGAATCACGTCATGCACTATATTCAAGGTCGACCCATTATGTCGCTTTTGAGAGCTTTGATATAATGTGAATATATGTTGCAACATTAGGAAAGATTGATTTGTATGCTCATTGAGGGATTTTGAGATACTCAATCTGATGTGATTAAATTAGTCTAGGGTACATGAGACACTAAATTTCTTTATAAAAGGGTAGATGTCTCTATGCTGGCTCTAACAAGTTCCTAGTATAGAGCTCCCGAAATTCAAGGTGTACTCAGTGGTCGCACGATTCATTAACCTGTATGAACTTGGCATTGGGATGGTTGAGAAGGCTTTATGATGGCTCGCCCATCATGTGTGAGTGGGAGATGTTGGACATTTGGGTTTTACACCCATGATGGTCCAGCCCAACAAAGGTATTATCTTGGTAATTTAATTAAGATTAAATTAACAAGATAATCAGAAATAATTAGAGATAATTTCTGAATAAAATTCCTTGGGAATTATATCAGAAATGATCTAACTAGTATTCAAGAGGAATACAACCACTCACATATAAAAAAAAAAGAGAAAAATAAAACTACGTAAGGTTTTTTTCTTATTTTTCCATCAGAAAGTTAGAACTTTCTACATAAAACCTTCTCTCTCCATTGTCAAGCAAAAGGGTCTTTGCACTGTGATGAGTGAGGTTTCTGCTCATCCCTGTAGCAGAAGTCCACCACAAGTATCGAAGATCAAGAAACACCGTAATTGACCCACCAAGATCCTGGTTTGATTTCTTTCGCTTCCGCAAATTATTTCTTAACATAATTAATGATTTTGATCCATACTTTGATTGCTATACTCCATATGCTCCATATATCATGTTAATCCTACACCTAGATAAAAAAATAAAGAAAAGGTAAACTTTAGTTACATGTCAAATTCCATTGTAACTTATTAAGAAGTGATAAAAACTATTTTACCCCTTTATTTCTCATTTTTTTGTTATTCTCTATCTTTTCTTCTCTTTTTTTTTCGTTCAAAACATTTGGATATATTTTTGTTAAGAATTGATACAAATTCTCTAGATGAAATCCTAACATGATATATAGTTAACAAAATGAAGTTAGGAAAAATTTTCCAACCTTCTCACTTTTTTTTTTGTCTTACATAACGGGGAGGGGAAGATTGGGGTTCAAACCCCAATTCCTTTGGTGAACTCCCTTGTTTCTTGCCACTATGCCAAGAGGTGGAGTTCAACCTTTTCACTTTACTATTGAGTATTTGTATTGAGTAATTGTACATTTATGCAATTTATTGAACAAGGAATAAGTCACTAGCATCCCATATTGCACGCAGGAGCTAGCCTCTAACAAGCAGTAGCATAATTCAAGCAGAAAAACAACCACACAACATCATCCATACACTTATCTCTTGTCACATATTGTTTACATGTAATGGGACTTGAATCTAGATTCTCATGGTTCAGTACCAATTCAGGTGGAAGAATTGGTATTCTGCATAAGGAAGGCCTAATTTTTTGTAGTCGAGGAGCATGTATAGTTGTCGTAGGAAAATTGAATTAGTTGAGAGCATTTGCAGGAGCATATGTAATTTACACAATGCATCACAAAATAATTGTACTTAGCATTGGCTAACTGTGCTTTTGGAAATGTGGAAATATACTAAACATAAGCAACTAATAGAAACCTCAATAAAAAGGAAGTCAAATGATAAATAAAAAAAACTTTCTGTAAAATAAAAGAGGAATAAGGAAATGTTAAATATAAGTATCAAATAATATAATCAACAAATAAATCCAGATTTACCTTAAAATGTTGCGGTGAGAAGTGAAAGCTCCCCATTGTAGGTTATGCCATCCTAAGGCGCTGCTATATTATATGGAAGAATCTTATCAACGTCCACCTGGAAATTTTAGGAAACAGAATGGAGTCCATGTGAAACCAATTCAGAGAAATGTCAGGGAAGAAGAATTAACCCACCCAAATAGAAATGAAGACGAAAGGAAAACAAAACTGGAATGTCAATAGTTTACCCATGAATAAACCATTATTGCAGATACATTTATAGCACCAATCATTTGGAATTCCGGCAGAGGAGTTGAACCGGTAAATTCTAATATCCACACACAATTAATATGTAATTAAAACACACTTAATCATAAATATAAAAATAGTAAATTACGAAAAAGGGCAGCGGGAAAAGTAAGGGAGGAAATTCATCGAGGGTCTTTTTAGTCACCCTAAAAGTGCGAAAAGACCAAAAAAATCCAAAAGGAGGCACCACATTAATCCTCAATTTGGCCTTTAAGTAATTTCCATAGTCACTAAAAATAATATATAGTATATATTACTATTCCACCGAAAAAATTAATGATATTTAAGTAAAATTATTATTATTAGTAAGTATAGATAGTATGTGTGTATATATAGTCACACAAATCCCTTGCATTTGCATGCATATGTCAAAACTGAAAACCCCTTAACAAGTTGAGATTGATGCCCATAATGCTTGAATACCTATCATATGCCACTCTCTTCATCCTTTCATTTCTTATTCTCAAAACATTAATTATATACATTTCCAGCAACAATGCAGGCCAGCACCACCAGCTTCCTCCTGGCCCAATAGCCTTACCAGTGATTGGGCACCTCCATCTCCTCGCCCTCTGCCCCTTCCTTCATCAAACCTTCCACAAACTCTCCGCCCGCTACGGCCCTTTAATGTATTTTCGTCTTGGCTCTATTGGCTGCGTCGTCGCTTCTAACCCTCAATTCGCCAAAGACCTTCTCAAAACTAACGACCTTGCCTTGGCTGCCCGCATGCACACTGCTGCCATCACCCATCTTACCTATAACTCTTCCTTTGCCTTTGCACCTTATGGGCCTTACTGGAAATTCATCAAAAAGTTTAGCACTTTCGAGCTCTTGGGCACCTCAACTCTTTCCCACTTCCGTCCTTTTCGAACCAGGGAATTGCACCATTTCCTCAAGTTTGTTCTCGACAAGGCAAAAGCAGGGGAAAGTGTAAATGTCACCCAAGAGCTGTTGAAACTCGCCAACAACACCATCTCGCAGATGATGCTTAGCATGCGGTGTTCGGGTTCTGGGATTCGAACTCTTGTCCGAGAGGTGACTGAGATCTTTGGAGAATTCAATGTCTCGGACAGCATTTGGTTTTTGAAGAACTGGGATTTGCAGGGATTCCGGAAGAGATTTGAAGACATTCATACGAGGTTTGATGCTTTGTTGGAGACGATTATAAGTGAACGTGTCAAGGAAAGAGAAAGTAGGCGAAAGGAAGGGGACAGTGTTAAGGAGGTCAAAGATTTTCTAGACATAATGCTTGATGTTCTTGAAAAAGATAACTTGGAGGTTGAGTTCACCAGAAATCACATCAAGGCCTTGATTTTGGTAAATACTACACTTATTTTGGTAAAATAAGTATCCTTGAAGATTTATTTCGAAATTTAACCATGCATGAGTTTAGTCCAAATTTTAGGTAGGAATATTTATAGACTAGTTAAGAACTCAAATTTAAAATATTATTATTGGGTAGAAATTTAATTTTTGTGGGAGATCCTTTGACTTCTGAGTTGGTACAATTTCGATATCTGAAATTATAATTGACATGGTGGAAGTGATGAATTTAACAATTTCTCCCACTAAACCATTTTATTAACTTTTTCCTGATTTCCCTATATTTTCTCTCCATGCATTAGAGGGAGTATTTAAAAAAAATTACATAAAAAATTAGAAAAAAGGGGCTTACTTGGAGGAGATACTCGAACTCAAAAGCTCCCTTAGATGAATTGCAACCTGACCATCTCGGAATTACTTTTTAAATGTACACGTAAAAAGGTAGAAAAGGCTACTATATATAGCTAAGTTTCTTTCCATTTTTAGCCCATTCCATGCATTCAAGGAAAGTAAATGATTTTTATGAATAAAAGTAGTACTTTCTTTCCATTTCTAGTCCATTGCATGCATTTAAGGAAAGTAAATGAATAAAGGTTATACAACTAGTATAGTTTCTTTATTGCAGTTGCGTCTTTAATTATTGTAAACAATATCTTGATGGTATTTTCTATCATTAATGACAACAAAACAGAAGATAATAATTGTGTAGGATTTCTTCTCATTAATGACAACAAAACAGAAGATAATAATTGTGATAAAATTGTGTAGGATTTCTTGACAGCCGGTACAGATACAACCGCAATAGTATTAGAATGGGCATTGGCAGAGCTGCTGAAGCAGCCGAAGCTACTAAAAATAGCTCAACAAGAAATCGATCAAGTTGTGGGAAAAAATAGGTTGGTGGAAGAATCAGACAGCCAAAATCTGCCTTACATCCAAGCCATAATCAAAGAAACCTTTCGGCTTCACCCACCGGTCCCAATGATCAATAGAAAATCAATCCAAACATGCCAAGTCAAAGGATACACAATCCCTGCTGATTGCATGGTTTTTGTGAATGTTTGGGCCATAGGAAGGGACCCCAAAGTTTGGGCGAATCCATTGAACTTTGAGCCTGAAAGGTTCATGAAAACTGTGGACAATTGTGTTGATGTCAGAGGGCAACATTTTGAGCTTTTGCCTTTCGGGTCAGGGAGAAGGGGCTGCCCGGGCGCTTCTTTGGCAATGCAGGAGCTGCCCACCACTCTGGCTGCCCTGCTTCAATGCTTTGACTGGAAGGTGGCGAATGGTGGTGTTGTGGACATGGCTGAACGACCTGGACTCACAGCTCCCAGGGCTCACGATCTTGAGTGTTTCCCTGTTGCACGATTCACTCCCACTCTCTTTGCAATTTAGTTTAAGTAATATTTTGATTTCCTTAATAATCCAAGCTTCTGGTTCATATTGAAGGAAAAAACTAGTCAATTTCAGCTCCTTGTACTGCTAAACGCTGTAATAATGGCCTTTTTGAAAAATGGTACTCCTCTTCTGATATGCATTTTGCGTAAAGCAGCTCCTAAAACAGAGCAAATCAATCAAATCCCATTTTCACTCTATGAATTCTATTTTCTTATGCACTAATTAAAACAACATAAATTGGATAAATACTAGCTAAATCTGCAAATTTATCCATCTAACTACTGAAAATTCAACTAATCTTCACCAAATAAGAAATAACTAAAAGGGTAAGCATATTTACCTGCAAGAACACCAATTTCTCTCTCAAAATAAAAGGCTGCTCAAGTTCAGATGGAAAAGCAATAAGGGTTTCAAGCAAATGTGCTCTAAAAGCTGCAACTTCAGCTTCACCCAAAATCCCTTCTTTATGAAGACCCACCAGTTTCAATATCTGGTGAAAAGAATCCTGCTGCTATTTCAGATTATCGGACTGAAGCTTAGAAAGCCGGTGTTCGGCGGCCGGCAACCGCCTTTTCTTGAAAGAGAAAGGGAGGATCGTCTTGCAAAGAGAGGTGATTGAATCATGGAGAGTGGAGTAGTATGTAGGTGTATAACTGTACACCATTTTTGACCTTCTGGATTGTTTCTGAGAGATTGAAATTGGGTTGAAGCAAGATTTCAGGGTAATGATTTTAGTAGCCAGATCTTTTGATTTGTTTCAAGAAGAATTTTTTTTGGGGGGGTTTTGTATTTGAATGTTGATGTAAGGAAAGGGGAAGTTTCTGAGGTTTTTGATACTTGGGATGGATTGGGGGAGAGCTTAAAATGGTCACTTGAAACTAGCCGTTGAGAGTTGAAAATTACGCTGAGCCAATTATTAGTTGATCGAACGCTGTCGTTTTCATCCATGTTTATTTTTTTTATGGGTATAATAAACTTTTGTAAAAAACTATTTTTTGCCTGAGTTTTCATGAGTAAAATTTAAAAATAGATTTCATTACAAAAGGAGTGATTTTATCGATAACTTTTTTTTTCTCATTAAACGTTATTAAGATGCAATTAACAAAAAAAAATACTTAAAAGCAGACCCAATGTACTCTTACAATGAAACAAAAAAAACAAACTGTTTGCAAATTGTTTTCTTCTCTTTTTGAGGTAAGTAGCAAAAATGCTAATCAAATTTAAGTAATTAGCTTCACGTTCTAACAATTTCAATTTTTGTTTATTATTTATCTATTATATTTTACCTTTTAAAGATGGAGACGTTGGGGTTTTGTAAACTAACCAAACGTATTTAGTTAGTTTTTAGTGTAATTAAATTTAAATTTTATAACTTATATAAAGCTATTGGGAGGTTAATATTGGTAATTCCCATTACTTGATTATTATTGTTTCAACTGACTAATTTAACATGCAAAAACTTTAGTTGATGATGAATGGTGACTATAATTATCAAAACATCTATTTGTTGAAACTAGTTGATAATCGATAATTATACAATGTATAAATTAAAATTCTTCATCTTCCATAAACTCATCATTTAAAATTCTTTCCAATTGCTCTCGGTAGGGAACATCAAAGAGATGGCAAGCTCATACACAACTCTCTTTCTTATCTTGATCATTCAGTTCACAATTCTGCCAAACTCGTGTTTGGCTAGGAAATTCACAATTCCTACTATTAAAGCAAATACCAATTTTATCAGAAACTCATGTGCTGCTACAATTTATCCCGATCTGTGTTTTAATAGAGGGAAACCGAATTTCAAATCTCAAAATATTCAAACCTAGTTCTTATCCCTTAAGACTAGGTTCAATCCTACTTTAAATTCAACTGTATATGTAATCTTATCAGATATACTTTGTATAGCTATATAAGCTACACTCATACTCAAATACAATCAAGTACATTTTTCCCAAATCTATCTTATTCTATTATGGTATCAAGAGCTTGAAAGCTTAACATCATTTTTTTTTCTCCTCTCCTTGCTGGTTTCTTCTCTTCACCATGTCTACCACCACTGTTTCATCATCTTCTACCCCTACTTTCAAATCTCATAATCATCAACTCCGCTGCCCAACTTCCCATAAAATTAAACTCAAACAACTATCCCTCCTGGAGGGCTCAATTCAACTCCTTATTACTTGGTCATAAGCTGCTGGGTTTTGTTGATGGAACAAAACCTTCCCCTACCCCACCATTCAATCTACTGCTGCGAATGGAACAACCTCCACCATTTCAAATCCTGAGTATGAGTCTTGGTTTCAGCAAGATCAACTCTTGCTACATGGAATTATTTCCTCCTTAACAGAAGGAGTGGTATCTTTTATTGCTTCTTGCACAACATCCAAACAAGCCTGGGACAAGCTTACTCATATGTATGCCAGCAAAAGCAGATCAAGGATGATGTCTCTGAAGGAAAAGCTTTCTCAACCAAGGGGCGCGAGATCTGTAAGTGAATACTTTCAGTCTATTCGTACTATTGCTGATGATTTAGCTCTCATTAACTCTCCAGTCTCGGAGGATGATCTAGTGATCTATGCCCTCAATGGCATTGGTCCAGAATACAAAGAAATTGCTGCAGGAATTCGAGCCAGGGAATCTGTTATTTCCTATGAAGAATTAATGGAGAAGATGTGTGACTATGAGCTTTTTCTTAAAAAGCAAGATTCTGCCACTGATCACATTGTTGCCACAACCTATTCTGTTCAGAAACAACACAACAATACTGGTAGTAGATTCAAATCTACAAATCCTCAATCAAAACAAAATTACAGGCCTTCTCAATCCACTGGTACGCATGGCACCAGGCTTATCTGTCAGTTTTGCGACAAACCTGGACATTCTGCTAAATGGTGTCGCAAAATCAAGCCTCACAAAGCTCCCATAACTGCTAATCATGTTACTGCAAAGCCTGCAACCCACACACCAATGAAGAACTCTCCTTGGATAGCTGATACGGGAGCTTCTCATCATGTCACAGCCAAATTGGAGCATCTGGATATTAACACACCTTATGAGGGCACAGATGAGTTGTATGTTGGAGATGGTACAGGTCTTTCTATTTCTCATATTGGATCTACTACTCTTAACACTCCACATAACTCTTTTGCTTTAAAAGATGTTCTAGTTGTTCCTCAGGCAAATAATAACCTTGTTTCCATTTCAAAATTCTGCAAAAATAACCATGTCTCATGTGAATTTTTTGATTCTTGTTTCTTGGTAAAGGACTTGTCTACGAGGAAGCCACTGGTTCGAGGCCTGAGTAAGGACGGTGTATATGAGTTTCCTCCTGGTGATTCTCTTCTTGGAGGGAAAGCTTTAGCTTTGGTCGGCACTAGACAAAACAAACAGATTTGGCATCAGAGATTGGGCCATCCTTCATCTCAAACCCTGCATTTTCTTGTTAATCATTTTGATTTACCTTGCTTTAAGAATTCATCTTTTGAATTTTGTACTTCTTGTGCTTGCAATAAAATTCATAAGTTACCTTTTGATCATTTGAACTTTGTCACCAAAGCACCACTTGAAATTCTATTTACTGATGTTTGGGGTCCAGCTCGTATTCCTTCTCCTGATGGTTTCAGATACTATGTTAGCTTTGTAGATTATCATACCAGATATACTTGGTTCTTCCCTATGAAATTCAAATCTGATGTCTACTCTATATTTCCCAAATTTCAAATTCTTGTGGAAAAGTTTTTTAAGACAAATATTCTGACAGTGTTTTCTGATTGTGGTGGTGAGTATGAAAAATTAAAGCCTTTTTTCAGCTCTCTTGGCATTCAACACTTGCAAACGCCACCACATACTCCTGAGCACAATGCTGTTGCTGAAAGGAAACATCGCAGCATAGTGGAAACTGGCCTTACCATTCTTCACAATGCATCCATGCCCTTGAAGTTTTGGCCGTATGCATTTCAAACTGCTGTTTACCTGGTAAACAGATTACCAACTAAAGTTCTTTATAATAAAAGCCCTTATGAATGTTTGTTTCACCAGACTCTAAATTACAGTAAACTCAAAAATTTTTGGCTGTCTATGTTTTCCTTGGTTAAAACCTTATTCTCAGCATAAACTTCTTCCAAAAATCAAGGCCTTGTGTTTTTCTAGGGTATGCAAAAAATCAGAATGCTTATTTGTGTCTTGATTTAGATACTAACAGAATTTTTGTCTCACGCCATGTTCTTTTCAATGAGTATCAGTTCCCTTTTGCATCTTCTTTAGATCCTACAGCTTCAAAGTCTCTTGTTTCTCCAAATAGTGCCTTTACTGATGTTCCAGTTACACAAACTGTACTTCCACAACAGTCTCTTTCTGTAAACTCTTCTGATGCAGTAGCAAACTCTACTACACCTCCACCAGTGGCTTCATCAATGGACAATCCTATTCTACCAACCAATGAGGTAACAAATTCAACCCTTCCTTCAATTTATTCATCTTCACATACACAACCTATATCTTCTGTCTCTCAGCCTGTTCGCACTCACCCCATGAGAACTAGATCCCAAAATCAGATTTTCAAGCCTAAAAAGATGCTCACCGCTACCAAGTATCTAATTGAGCTGACTGAGGAACCAACTTGTGCTTCCAAGGCTGTTAAAATTCCTCACTGGAAAGAAGTAATGCATGAAGAACTAGAGGCCTTGCATAAGAACAAGACATGGGAGCTTGTTCCACCACCCTCTGATCGAAATGTCATAGGCTGTAAGTGGGTGTTTCGAGTTAAAAAGAACTCTGATGGGAGTATTTCCAGGTACAAGGCAAGACTTGTTGCCAAAGGTTTTACACAGAAAGCTGGTTTGGATTATCATGAAACATTTAGTCCTGTCATTAAACCTGTTACTGTCAGAATGGTCTTGTGCATTGCAGTGTCAAAAGGATGGCTATTGCATCAAATGGATGTCAATAATGCATTTTTGCAGGGGGAACTAAAAGAAGAAGTTTTTATGAAACAACCGCCCATGTTTGCTGACAGAGCTAGGCCACATCATGTTTGCAAATTGCAGAAAGCTCTTTATGGTTTAAAGCAGGCTCCGAGAGCTTGGTACTGTGCTTTGAGTACTTTTCTCAAAAGCTATGGATTTCAAAATTCAGCTGCTGATACTTCTTTGTTTATATATTGCAAAGATGACATTTTAGCATATATGCTAGTATATGTTGATGATATCATACTAACTGGCAACAATGATGAGTTTCTACAGAGGTTTAGTGCAGCTCTCTCTTCTAAATTTTCTCTAAAGGATCTTGGACACTTAAGCTACTTCCTTGGTGTTGAAGTTGAAACTCGAAAAAGTGGCATTTTTCTTTCTCAAAAGAAGTACATCACTGATATTCTGGACAAAGCTAATATGAGTGGTGCAAAGCCTAGTAACACTCCAATGTCAACCACAACTTCTCTCACCTTGCATGATGGCACTGCAGCTGTTGATGCTCATCAGTTCAGACAAATACTTGGTTCACTACAGTATCTTTCCTTAACCAGGCCAGATATTAGCTTTGTGGTTAACAGGTTATCTCAACTTATGCACAAACCTACTGAGAAGCATCTTCAGGCTTTGAAAAGAGTCCTTAGATATCTTAAAGGGACCCTGCAACATGGTCTTTTTATTCAAAAGCTTGCAAATCCAGTACTCACTGCATACTCAGACTCTGATTGGGCTGGCAATCCAGATGATAAAAGATCCACCTCAGCTTATGTCATTTACCTTGGTAATACACCTATCTCCTGGAGCTCTAAAAAGCAAAAAACAGTGGCAAAATCTTCAACTGAAGCTGAATACAGGTCTATTGCACAAACAGTTTCTGAAATTGCCTGGATCAAGTCTTTAATGAAGGAGCTGCATATCCCTTGTATTTCAAATCCAGTTATTTACTGCGACAACTTAAGTGCCACTTACACTTGTGCTAATCCAGTTTTTCATACTCGGATGAAACATCTTGCACTTGATTACCTTTTTGTTCGAGAGAAGGTCCAAGCTGGTGAACTTCAAGTTAAGCATATCTCCACCAAAGATCAGCTGGCTGATGCTCTCACCAAACCCCTGTCTAATGACAGATTTCACATGCTCATATCCAAGATTGGTGTTCTTGATAGATCCACCATCTTGCGGGAGGATAATAGAGGGAAACCGAATTTCAAATCTCAAAATATTCAAACCTAGTTCTTATCCCTTAAGACTAGGTTCAATCCTACTTTAAATTCAACTGTATATGTAATCTTATCAGATATACTTTGTATAGCTATATAAGCTACACTCATACTCAAATACAATCAAGTACATTTTTCCCAAATCTATCTTATTCTATTATGTTTCACCACTTTCTTTCGTTATACATCCAAAATCTAAGGTAGCCCCGAATTGTTAATCAGCATGGTGCTCATATTCACACATAACATCACACGTACTACATCAAAATGGCTTACAATACTCCCCAAGACTCAGATGCTAAACTCGAAAGAAACTGCAGCCTTACGTGATTGTGTGCAAGACGTGAATGATTCGCTTCATAAACTAAGAGATTCTATCGATGAAATGAGTTCGACTGTTGGCGAGAAAAGTTTTGACCTTCAGATGAGTGATATTCAAACATGGCTGAGTACTGCCCTGACTAATGAAATTACTTGCATGGACAACTTATCCGAAAATACTTTTGATGGGAATCTCAAACTCAAAATTATTGTAAGGAGACAAATTATGAAAGTTGCTCAAGTCACAAGCGTTACCTTGACTTTTGTCCATCAATATGCTATCACTCAATATCATCATGTGGAAAATCCAACTGATGACCTTGGTTAATTAAGAATTTCCGTTTAATTTAATTATTCTGTTATTTGTACATATGGTCTGTTTGCTTTGTTAATAAACTGTTATTTGGTTGCATATCTTTTGCTTATGATTAACTACGCAGTTAATTTGGATTTTAGATGAATTTCATGAACTTTTATAAATAGTAAAACTCCCTACATGTGATTTTTAACAATAAAAAGATTAAATAAAAAGAATTACACAATGATGTAATATTATCCTTATTATTGTATCCTTATTAAAACAAGAAACTAATTGTTGTGAAATATATGTAATGCCATTAAGATTACCAACCGCCATTTAAATCAACAGATTCTTCTTTGGAGAAGCTCTGAAATACCATGGAGTTTTTGGTGAGAGGGAATATGTGATCATATTTGTTGTAACCCGGATATCTCAAACTATAATCTATCAAATTAATCATGTAAGCGGAAGCAACTAAAACAATAAATCATCTACATAAGACAAAAGAATTTACGTGGTTCGACACTAAACTTGCCTATGTCCATGGAGGAGAAGAGAAATCCACTAGTTATAGAAGATTACATCAACATAATTATCAATAACTCTCACTCAATCTCTCAACCCAATCTAACAATCAATCCTAAACCAAACTCAAACAATCTTGAGTACTCTCGCTCGGTCTCTATTTGAGCACTCTCGCTCGGTCTCTACAAACCAATCATCACATCTACCAAACCAAACAATCACACACACACCCATGAGGACCATCCTTTTGTCCTATGGGTGTCTCCACCCAAATATAACCCTTAGACCACATCTTTTCTCTAAGCATACAAAAATCTATTGGCAAACTCTCTATTTATACTAGTATAAACTTAGCCTCCAAGAATCCCTTTTCTACTAGGATTTTTACCAAGTCTTTTTGTTCACCAAACAATAGAACTAAAAAAGTTCAAATCCAAATCTAACTAGGATTTGAGTCAAAATCCTAACAATATTGATATTAAGATGTCAAATAAAAAAATACCCCAATCTTTGGTATAAATATTAAGATGTGTGACAATAAAAGGGACAAACTTTTTTTTTTGGTTAAAACCAAAAATAAAAGGGACAAACTTATTAAAGCAAATACGGTTGCTGGAAATCGTTTTCATTCCCCAAAAAATCCTAAAGCATACAATTAATCAATGTGCTATATATGAACACATATGCTATATATGAGTGGAGTAGGCTGATCTTAATCACAATTAAATTCCAAGCTTAGACCTGCCTAGTTCTAGTACTACTAATTAAGATTTATATAGCTTTAGAGCATTCCATAATTTATTTTCTCAACCTAATTCTATCAAACAAGTTCTTGTCCGCACCTTTTGCATTATTTGAGTTGATCACTTCAAGGTTGGCCAAAAAAAATCAAGGTGGGATACAAAAAGAATGAATGGACATTGATATGCTACAATAATAATATTAAACAAGGAAAATTATTCCATTCAATCACTTGCAATTTTTACAATATATATATATATATATATATCCCAAAATGTTTCGAATGAATATTTTTATAAAATTTTGATATATATATATATGGCCCAAAATATTTCGAATGAATATTTTTATAAAATTTTGATAATTACCCTATTAAATTTTGATAACCGCGCTATAAAAAATTTTGATAATTACCTATAAAATTGTGATAAATTCCATATGAAACCTTTGATAACCTAACTATGAAATTTTAATAATCCTTCCTATGAAATTTTGTAACCTTCCCTATGAGATTTTGTTAATCTCCCTATAAGTTTTTTATACTATAGTATGAAATTTCGACAATCTCTCTATAAAATTATATATCATTATCAGATTGGCCTCCTCTATTTTGTACTATATAAATCATTTATAGAAAGCTCTTCGCAGATCGAGCTCGTCTGTTCAATCATATAAACATATATAATTCATATTGAACTCCTCGCTTTGATAGTAGATAAATATACATATTCGAATTGAACTCCTCCACTCGGTGATATATTATATAGAGCACGTTATCACACTGAGTTCCTTCAAACAGCATTCCTTCATATAACATATTATCAATTTGAGCTCCATTCATTCAACATTACTCCAAATGGTACATTATCAGTCTTAGTGCACTCGTGTTCACCAACCTTCTATGGAGCATATTGTTTATTTGAAAATAATGAAGAAAATAAGTTAAAAAGAGTGATAGAGGAAAATGAAATTCCCAAAGCATGACAAGAAGTTATCAATACCATAGCTAGACTGTAGTTTTTCTTATAACCACAAAAATAACAGAAATTTTAAAATGAAAAAGAAAAATTCAAACTCTTTCCTTGGCCATTATAACGTTTAAGAAAAATGATACCAAAATTACAAATGCAACAATCATATATTTATCATCATCGTTTTTTATTTTTTACTAAGTATTTATTATTATAGTTAATAATTTGGATATAGTAGTTAGAAATATATATAATATAGTTTGAGTAAGATTTAAAATTTTAAACTTAAAATTAAGTCATAAATAAATAATAATATATATAGTAAAAATTGGGTTGGCCAATAATAATATAATAATATATATAATATTAAAGTCTGACTTTAAGTAGTGACAATTTTTAAAGAAAAAATAGTGACAATTTTTAAGGAAAAAATAATGACAATTTAGAAATATTTTTTTAAAAAATGGTACAATCGGAAAACACAAAGTTTCCCATTATTCGTACTTTTATATATAGTATATATATAGATTTGGAGAAACTATCGATTTTGTCTCATTTCGGCCCAGTAAGCCCATTAGGTCCGTTTGAGTCCATGAAACCCGAATTGCCAAGCCATATGTCTGTCGCAACGTGCAGGTCCGGGGAATCCGAACCCTACCGTTTAACGACTTAAAAATGGAAGGAGGAAACTATTGTTTCCTATCTACGGAGTCACCACTAATCTTTTTTAACCTAGGTGTGATTAGCCACCTGTAATACCATACAAATAATTGTGAGCTACAAATTAAATTTTTATGGTAAGAAGAAAATAAAATGAGAGACAATTGAATTAATATGGAAGCTTTGGGACCAATTTGAGGAAACTAGCAAGATGTGGGGGGTTGAAGTGATATTTTACCAAAAAGAATTTAACTTTAAAATCCATATATCTTCTTCTTCTTCCTTCGAAAATTGGTGGAAGCTTTTTTATTATTTTTTCTCTCCCTAACCGATGCATATTTTACTCTCTCTCTCTAAAACCTCTCACTCAAATGCTTCCCAAATTAAACATGCAAACAAGGAGGATGAAACTTCATTCCAAGCTCTATCTCTTGATGTAATTAGATTGGAAATTCATGGTATTTAAGGTGGATTTCTCAAGCAAAGGTAAGTAGAAGTTTCATAAGTTGAAATTGGTCTTTAAAAGATGTTAGTTAAACCATTTTAATTTGGTATTTGGTTGTTGGAGGAGTGGGTGATTATTCATTCATGGAAGAACCCGAATTTGAAGCAATGTGAGCAAGAGAAGTTGGATGTGAAGCTTTTGGGTAAGATGAATTAAATTTGGTGAAGAAATTTATTTAATTTCTTGTTGGTTGATGTTTTGAAGTTGGTATTGTGTTGGGAATGCTTTGGGAATGTTGTTATTTGTTTAAGAGTTGTTGTAATGGAATTTAGGAATGGTTTGATGGCCAAATTAGGTGAAAAAGGAAGCCAAAATTTGGCCGTAATCTGGACAAAATTCCAGATTCCGGCTGCCATTCTTGGCTGCCAACAGCCCAAGCTAGCCATGCTGACCAAGCCAGCCTAGCGGGCCTGGCGCGCGCTGGGCCAGCTAGCGCGCAGGCCTGGTGCGCGCTGGGCCAGCTAGCGCGGGCCTGAGCAGGTTGGCCTGCTTGGGCCCAACAAAAAAAATGAAGAAGAAGAAGAAAAGAAAGAAAGAAAAGGGACTTGGCCCAAACGGGCTAGGCCCAATTTAAAAGGGTAAAAGATGAAATATATATATATATATATATAATAATAATAATAATAATAAAAGGGAAAGGGAAAAAGTGAAACAAGAAAATTGGAGAAATTAAGAGGTACTATTCACTCTGAGATGGGTCCCACTGGCAGTGTCTTTCTTTCATGATATCTTTCACTCCTTGTTTTCGATTTGCATCTACTCCGCTATTTTCTCTACTAGTATTTATCTTCCAATTAAATTTTGGAGCATTTTTACTACTGTGTTCGATTTTGATAATTCAGCTTTAACTCTGATTTGGAAACAGTTATTATTTTTAAAATTTATACTATATTTGTGTTCTCCCTATTTTTATCTAGTATTGACGCTTCGTGGAGCCTTGGTGCACGTGACCGGCCGGCACGTGTTTCGAGGTACCACGGCGGTTGTCTGTGCTCGTCTTCCGGGTCGGGGCGTGACAACTTTATTGGTATCAGAGCTTCAGGTTATTATCGTTGTTTCGTAAGTCCAGTGGGCCTGTAGTGAGTTTTTGATAAGTTCCGGACACATAGGTGTCCATCTGGCTTTTAAGTTTACGTTTTGTTTTAAAATCAAAATGTTTGGTTTGCCTTGTTTTTAATACTAACATCGTGTCTCTTCAAATAATTTTGCTTTTTAATTCCAAATTCCGTGTCTCTTCCGTTTATGTTGCCTAAAATACCGACTCGTCGCTCTTCTTAGATATTCATACCACCAGAACGTGATCATAGTCGAAAAGGGCATCCTTATTATGATTTGACCTCGTTAAGAGATCAAATAGAGGAATTTGAATTCTCGGACCATTTGTCTTCTATGTATTTGCTTATTAGAAAATACTCACAACTTGTCGTTTCCAACTTTATCATTATCACGTATGCCATATCCATTTTTTTCATACCCAACAAGGGTTTTTCCTTCGATGCCATTTCCACAAGTGACTTCTTAAGTCTCAATCTCGTATATCGCTTACGACACGAGTAATGCTACAAGGAAATAATAAGTGCTAGAGCTTGACGATTTGACTTAGAAGGTCCATGTGAAAGAAGGAGCTAACATTGGTGAAGATAATTGCTATGTTTTGGTAACTGAAGGATTTTCAAAAGCATTCACCGTGAGTTGCTAAGTTTTCCTTGTAGCCCTTATCGGTATTGTTCTGAATCAAATTTTGCAACGCGAAGTGGCGCTTGTAGATTTAAAACTAAGTTAGAAGTTAATGAAAAAAAAAAAATGGTTGAGCAAGACATTGTTAGGTTAGTGCCTCTGTTTAAGGTGCTTCAGGTTGGTAACAATGAATGGAGGTGGAAGTTCGTCATTGGGAATTGATTCAAGGCAGTTACGCTAGTAAGTGGAATACACAGGTGCCAGTTGTCGGAAGTGATTAAATGCCTATTTTATTAAAGGTACGAGTCATTCTCATGATTGGCTCAAGGTTGATAATAATATGTTAAAGATCAACTGGGTGGCTTGAAGGAGGTTGCTTCTTAAGAATGATATATATATTTTGCATTATTCGGCGAGTTGATCGGTTGAGCTAAACCCTCTCACTGAATCTGAACAAGATTGTACCCATCGACATTTTTGTTTATAGAAGTATATATTATGGAAGTACTTAAATCTCCAAAATGTTCTTCAAACCCTGCGAAAACTTTGAGTTGACTGCAAAGTCACAAAAGTATTGAAACATGATTAACGTTAGTTGTTTTAAAACAGTACATGATGAAATTTGGTAGAGTCACAAAGGATGGAAATCTAGTTCGAGAACAGGAATGGTTGGAAACTATCATGAAGATTTGAAGTTTGTTTTGAGTTGAATCTATCAGACTAGTGTTGGTTCAGTTTTGATATATGAGAATAAGAAGATTGTAAGGATGAGGGATAGACAGAAAAGTTTAAGAGACGACACATAATGGAGTGGTGGCAACACTTGGAGAATATTCGAAGTTCACAATTTGATCGAACCTTAGTTTACCAAAGAAATGATTTTGGGAGATAGTTGAATTTAACTTTGGCATAAATCAGTAATATATTGAAGAAGGACGGATATCAATCAATTAGTGATTAATCTTCATACTCGTCGGTTGAAAGGACGATTTTCATTGTAATGCACTCATTTATCTCCAACACACACAAAGAAGTAGTACAGTAGTGAGATGTTTTCCAAGTGTGTGGTCGGGCCTATGCTCTCTTATCGATATAGTAAACCCTGGTAATTCGGTGGAAGGTTTTGAAACAAGGTTCAGAGGATTAATGTTGTTCATGAAAAAGGAGTTATATAAGGAATTGAAGGAAGTAATTGGTAGCAAATGTTACAACTATCTCGTACGCCAACAAGTGAGGACAGAGTACTGGAAGTTGAAACAACTATAACCAATATTAAAAGTAAAATGGTAGTAAAGGTTTATACGAAAGACTAAAGCAACAAAAGACTACAAGTAAAGATGTACCGATTTTTGGATATATGATATGAAGACTTGCAGTTGATGACCGCAGTATGTAATGGTATTTCCACAAAATGTTGGACCCAGGTATAATCGAAGCTGAAGTTTCACTAATGTTGTATTGGAATCTCTAAACTTGCAGAAGGATACTGTTACAAAAAGTAGCATTTGGATTCTGGTAGCCGATTAGAATTGATGTTTAAATTGGATCGATCGTATACTAGCGAATGAAAGGTAATGGAATCGTGTAAGGTTTCTTGTGAAGATTATACGAAGAAAGTATGTAGTCGCATGAGAGATCTAAAATTTATAGTTAGTAAAGTGGTGTTTTCTAAATTGTTGTCATGAGTAATTGTGACTCGATTTCATACAAGTTTCGAGCTCGTCTAACGTCTCTTAAGTGATTACAAGATTATAAAAGGGTTTGGTCTAGAATCGTACCGGAAAGATTCATTCAAGTTATAGAAAATACAAGAAGGAACCATTATAAGATTAGATTTCAAAGTTCAATTAGATTGAACCTTGGGTTAAATAAAGGAAGTTCTCAACATTAAGCGAACAATGGTGGTAAAGATTGTTTGCGGAAGAATAAGGAATTAACGAAATAACCTGTGAACCAGAAGAGTTGATGCAAAGGCAATGTTTGCATCTATTCAATGAATGAGTTATTAGTGCTTTTAAATTTCGCGGACGAAATTTCTGTAAGGAGGGTAGAATTGTAATACCATACAAATAATTGTGAGCTACAAATTAAATTTTTATGGTAAGAAGAAAATAAAATGAGAGACAATTGAATTAATATGGAAGCTTTGGGACCAATTTGAGGAAACTAGCAAGATGTGGGGGGTTGAAGTGATATTTTACCAAAAAGAATTTAACTTTAAAATCCATATATCTTCTTCTTCTTCCTTCGAAAATTGGTGGAAGCTTTTTTATTATTTTTTCTCTCCCTAACCGATGCATATTTTACTCTCTCTCTCTCTAAAACCTCTCACTCAAATGCTTCCCAAATTAAACATGCAAACGAGGAGGATGAAACTTCATTCCAAGCTCTATCTCTTGATGTAATTAGATTGGAAATTCATGGTAATTAAGGTGGATTTCTCAAGCAAAGGTAAGTAGAAGTTTCATAAGTTGAAATTGGTCTTTAAAAGATGTTAGTTAAACCATTTTAATTTGGTATTTGGTTGTTGGAGGAGTGGGTGATTATTCATTCATGGAAGAACCCGAATTTGAAGCAATGTGAGCAACAGAAGTTGGATGTGAAGCTTTTGGGTAAGATGAATTAAATTTGGTGAAGAGATTTATTTAATTTCTTGTTTTTTGATGTTTTGAAGTTGGTATTGTGTTGGGAATGCTTTGGGAATGTTGTTATTTGTTTAAGAGTTGTTGTAATGGAATTTAGGAATGGTTTGATGGCCAAATTAGGTGAAAAAGGAAGCCAAAATTTGGCCGGAATCTGGAAAAATTTCCAGATTCCGGCTGCCATTCTTGGCTGCCAACAGCCCAAGCTAGCCATGCTGACCAAGCCAGCCTAGCGGGCCTGGCGCGCGCTGGGCCAGCTAGCGCGCAGGCCTGGTGCGCGCTGGGCCAGCTAGCGCGGGCCTGAGCAGGTTGGCCTGCTTGGGCCCAACAAAAAAAATGAAGAAGAAGAAGAAAAGAAAGAAAGAAAAGGGACTTGGCCCAAACGGGCTAGGCCCAATTTAAAGGGTAAAAGATGAATATATATATATATATATATAATAATAATAATAATAATAAAAGGGAAAGGGAAAAAGTGAAACAAGAAAATTGGAGAAATTAAGAGGTACTATTCACTCTGAGATGGGTCCCACTGGCAGTGTCTTTCTTTCATGATATCTTTCACTCCTTGTTTTCGATTTGCATCTACTCCGCTATTTTCTCTACTAGTATTTATCTTCCAATTAAATTTTGGAGCATTTTTACTACTGTGTTCGATTTTGATAATTCAGCTTTAACTCTGATTTGGAAACAGTTATTATTTTTAAAATTTATACTATATTTGTGTTCTCCCTATTTTTATCTAGTATTGACGCTTCGTGGAGCCTTGGTGCACGT
>AWUE01018437.1:0-35209 GCA_001974825.2 Corchorus olitorius | reverse complement strand
ACCTTGAGAGAGTGAAATTACCGAAATACCCTTGATAGGCAAATTTACTATTTTGCCCCTAAGAGCGCGATACAAATAATTAAACTCTAAGATCGCATATTTAGGATTGGAAAGCTACCGTAAAGACCCTTTTGGGTAAAATTACTGTGCTACCCTCGACCTATCAATATTACCATTATGCCCCTTAGTCATCAAACTTACGAAATTACCATTAATGGTGGAAATGAGAGAATTTGACTATGTCGTCCATATCTATAAATTCGTATGTACGTTATGGAACATATAATAACTGCAATGACCATATTACCCTTGAAAGGGTAAAATTACAACTTTGCCCCTAAAAATGGGATTTGAAGAATTTGACCCATTCGATCATGTAAGGATTTACGAATATGTACGTTGTATCTGTATGGGCATAAAATCACCGTTTTACCCTAAGAATAAATAAATTACCATTTTACCCTTAGAAGGTTAAATTTACAGTTTTAACCTTGTACTTTGAATTTAATTGTGTAGATTTCGAATATGAGTATCCTAATTGATGATTATGCCCCTGATTGGTAAAATGACGATTTTACCCCTATCATGAAAAATTACCGTTTTGCCCTTTGTCGAATAAAATTACCGTTTTGCCCCTGTAGACCTAAAATGATCAAATGAGCCTTAGAGTAGACCTAAAATGATCAAATGAGCCTTAGAAAGTGTGTTTCGACTCTGAAACTTGTACAGAAACATAGTATGACATACGTTAAAATCCTCTACATAGATTGTGGGTCTGGGATATGTGTTCTTGTGATTTTATTATGTTTTATCTAACCGTTCTAGTTTATTACTTTGATAATGATACTGGTTTTAATGATTTTCTTGTGTTGCACGTGTTTCTCAATCAGACGGCTGAGGCGCTGATCGAGACATCGGTTAGGCTCACAGTAGATTGACTTTGGGGGTGTACGAGTCCCCTGAACCGTGAGTGGGCTGTCCTCAACGGTTAACCCGTTGAGGAACTATTTTATTACTGTTTTATTAAATTGTTTTGTAAATGGTTTTAAATAAATTGTTTTGGGTGCATGAGTGATCTTTGAAAATGGTTTTGAACTGTCGGTAAGCATACGGTGACTCGTGGGCTGGATGCAGTCCAGGGAGTACGTGTGGCTGATTTGGTGGTTTACTAGCTAGTAGTTAGATTTTATTGGCGAACCATGAGTTTAGTTTGGATCCACATGGTTCGTTGCTCTAGGCCCGACACGCCATATTTATTTACCGGTTCGGCGTGTGCATGAGAGAGCTAAATTGGGTGTGCTGCGGCCACCACGCAGTACCGGACCCAAGCTAACGTCAGGGGAACGGGCTTGTTTGGAAAAATAAGAAAAATGATATTTTTACTAGTTATTTGTTGATGACGAAAATGCCCCTGACGGTTTCGGAGGTTGACTCGGGCCAAGGTCACTCCAGATAGGTTTTATTGGCAGCCCATTTGTTTATGAAAATGATAAATGATTTCTTGTACTTGTTTTATTACTAACCATGTTTTTATAACTTGGTTTTCTTATCTGTTTTGGTTGTGAGTGCACCCACCCTCTTCTAGTTCTCTTTGAGGGTGGCTCACTCACTGAGTATGTACTCACCCCTCAATTAATTGTTGTGTTTTCAGGGTAGTTAGGGCTCATCATTTCCTTTGACGGTCGAGTCGGTGGCGTAGGCTGTGATCCCTGGTGTTAGAGGTACTATTCACTACGAGATGGGTCCCACTGGCAGTGTCTTTCTTTCATGATATCTTTCACTCCTTGTTTTCGATTTGCATCTACTTCGCTATTTTCTCTACTAGTATTTATCTTCCAATTAAATTTTGGAGCATTTTTACTACTGTGTTCGATTTTGATAATTCAGCTTTAACTCTGATTTAGAAACAGTTATTATTTTTAAAATTTATACTATATTTGTGTTCTCCCTGTTTTTATCTGGTATTGACGCTTCGTGGAGCCTTGGTGCACGTGACCGGCCGGCACGTGTTTCGAGGTACCACGGCGGTTGTCCGTGCTCGTCTTCCGGGTCGGGGCGTGACACCACCTATCAGATTATTAAGTCTAATATTAAGTTAAGCTTGGCAAAGACAACACTAAACCTAATAAACGGTCTTCTAACCAGAGTTTGAAGTTCGGGAGTCGGGTACGCGTGGGGAAGGATTAGCACCCCCACGACGCCCGTTAAAAGACGACACTGACTAGTCTAAACTTAACTGTGGATTTCTAATATTGGTTGTCTCTATTCTTAAATTTTCTTGCCCTATTAAAATGTTTTATTGACCTTCAATTGAATTAACACATTAACTTACTATTGATTACACTTTTACTTCTTGATTACTGATAACCATTTTTTACTCTTTCTAATTAAATTATCGATTAGCTTTACACTTTTTACTGATTACCATTCTTTACTCTATTTACTTATTACCATTTTTTTACACTTTTTTTTTTACTGGTTTCCATTTTTTGCCTTTTTTACTTTAATTACTCAATACCATTTTTACTTTTTTTTTTACTTTAATTATTGGATACCATTTTTACTCTTTTTAATCTTTTTACCATTTTTACTCTTTGAATTTTAATTACTGATTACCAATACTCTTTTTACTGATTACCATTTACTCTTTACTGATTACTATTATCATTTTACTGTTTACTCTTTTACTGATTACTATTACTCTTCCTTGATTACTCTTTACTCTTTACTGACTATTATTACTCTTTTACTCTTTACTCTTTTACTGATTACTCTTTACTCTTTTACTGATTACTATTTTACTGATTACTCTTTACTCTTTACTGATTACTATTACTTTTTTCCTAATTAGTCTTTACTCTTTTACTGATTACTATTTTATTGATTGCTCTCTTATTCTTTAATGATTACTATTACCATTGTGCTGATTACTCTTCACTCTTTGAATTTTAATTAGTGATCACCATTTCCACTGTACTGATTATCCTTTCTCTTTACTGATTACTATTACTGAATTATTGCTTATCATTTTCTTTTTGAACCCCTTTCTTTGACTGACATCACTTTCTTTTTCTTTATCCTCTATTTCTCTTAGATTTTCCTTTCATGATTCCATATTTATTGATGCTCTAGACTCTTAAATGTATGGATGCACATGATGTATGAAATTCCAATTTTGAGATTTATTGCCGAATGATTATACGAGGAATACCATTTGGGCACCCGCCACTCATACTGGCTAAGACCCCCATCCGGATATTCCAAGTCTAGAAAGGATGAATTAAGACCGACAAAAATTGTCTAAGTCCCAAATAACCATTTCATTATCAGATCATTTTAATTACTCACGTGAACATGGTAATAACAACAGTTTATAAAAATAAATATGAATGCATATGCTCAAATTAATTTAACCTTTTTCTTTCTTCTTTTTTCTTTTATTAATCTATTAACAATTAAACTAGATTATGAAATTAAACTTATTCTAGAATTTTACTTTCACCAATGTATTAAAAATTAAACTAAATCACTTAATCTAATAATGAGAATAAACTTTAAATTTAATTAAACTAATGTAAACTAGACTTAGCCCCATAAAAATCAAATGCACATGAGAAAACTTAAAGCCTAAATGCATAAAACCCAAATAAAGCCCATGTAATAAAGAAAATTAAAAGTTCAAAGAACAAAGCCCAAAGCATAAGACCCAAAGTCAGAAAATGAATACCCAATTGAAGTGGGTCGCGGGTTGGCTGGATGGATCCGGGTCAATGAGTCATGGGTCGGGTTGTATCTGGACCCATTTGAGGCTTTAAACGTTAATCAAAACGGCACTGTTTTTGGGTTCTGATGGGTTAGTATAAATGGTTAAACAAAGCCCTAAATTTCCCTAAGCTTCTTCTTCCTTCAACTGCGCCGCCACCCCTTGAGCTCACCTAGTTTCGCCAACGCCGCATGGATCACCATGGCCACCACGCTGGAGCTTGAAAGCGCCGTCCATCAGTCCCGAAAGCTCCAGATTTAATCACCCTCGCCCCCTGAGCTCGATTTCGGCCTTGTTTCTCTCCAAATACTCTTGGAAAGGCACGAATCCGGACTAACCCGAGGCTCCCTTACCTTCTTTGATTTCAAGGTATGTTAATCTCCTAGTCCTATACCCCAAAACCCTTCTCCTAATCGAACCAAAAAGCACCAAGTCCCGGTGCCTCAACCAACCCCTCTTTGTTTGGAAATTCTAACTTCTTTTAAGAACCCGAAAAAGATCTCCCTTTTTTTATTGTATTTTTCTGTTTTTTTTTTGTATTATGATTTTTGTATCCCCTTTGTTTTGTCTAAGAACCCTAGAAAACCCCTTTCCCTTTCTCTAAAACCCTCTCTCTGTTTCTAAAACCTAAAAACTTCTTTTTTCCCTTCTAAACTCTGTAGTGAATGAATTTATCGCCCCTGTCTTGTTCGTTTGTGAAGGTGAAATTTCCTCCCCACTTCCCTTATTTTGTCTTGTATTGAATTTTACTTTGTTATTCTCTGTTTTAATTTTTGCTTTACTGTAAGGTTTCTCACGTGTGAGCTGGCAATCCAACTGGAGCCAATGAGAGCCCTCCAGCAAGGTATCAACTCTCTTTTATTCCCTGTTTAAGATGTATTGTACCTTTACGTGAAACTGCTCTGATGAAATTGGTTCCAATGACCCTGATTGAGTCTTTTTTATGTCTTGAATCTATAACCTGATTAAGTGTTTAATACTCTCTTTTTGCTGTTTTTGAATCTGCATTGCTGTTGAATTGTCTTCAATTGAAATTGATGCCCAATTGGTGTTATATCTGCTTGACTTTGATTGGATAATGTTGCTGGAAACCTGACTTTAGTGTGCATTGAACAACCTGTTGTCCATGCTTGCACTTTCACTACCTTAATGACATTTTCCTTGTACACTGGAAGCCTTGATGCCCCCTTGATTTGATGCTCTGTTTTTGTCATTTTCATTAATGAGTACCGAACAATGATAAGGTGTTGTATGTAAGATTCGTATGTCATGCTGAAAATGCAATGATGACTGCCCTGAGTTGCTTGTTCTCCTGCTGAATTAGCCTTGTCTGCTTTTATAATGAGTGCCAAATGCTTGTTGACAGGGAAATTGGGATCTTTTGTGACTGAAATGCTTGAGTTTTCTGTGCTGCTAAATGCATATGTAGTGTTTTTAACTTAAAATGCTAGAAAAGGTGTTTAAGAGCTAGAACTAAAATGCTCGTGGAATGGTTGCTGGACTGGGTTATGCCTGTTGAGAGTGCGCTTATGCTAACTAAATGGCCGATGCTTGCTTGACTCTGTATGCAATGTGATATGGTGCCAGTGATCTGATTGAAAAATGTAGTTTGGCTAAATTCCTAAAATGCAATCTGTTAGTAAGGTGCAAACGTGAAACTGAAAAATGCATGCTACCTATACTATGTATGCTAAACAATATGGTGCAAATCCTCTGACAAGACTAAATCTAAACTTATATGATGACTGCTGATTCTGCCCAAATGCATGGTAGAGTGCTCCGACTTCATAAACATGGAGATGTATGTATGCTATAACTTATATGATGATGCATGAACTATAAACTTACGCTTGACTTACTATGCTGCTGCCATTTAAACTACTTACAGTTATATGCTAAATGTGAAACTGCAAAAATATTAAAAATGCATGCTAAAATGGGATGAGAATGTTTGTGCAGTGATGAGGATGCCATGTAGATGCAATGGGAAAAAGTCACTGAAACATGAGAATGCAATTCCTTTTGCAGGGTCAAACGATGATTAAGTGCAAGTACTCTCAAGAACTAGGTTACAAACTGAATAAAAGAAGAAAACGTTGTATTCCATCCTGAAGTTTCATGTTGACAAAAAGACAAACAGAGAATGGCTTCAAAAGGAAAATTGTAGGAACCTTGTTATATTTTTGTATTTTCATAAGCTGTAACCTAAAAAGAAAATCGAATCTTTTTGTGTTTTGGGATATAAGGAAATAACTGCAAAACTGATTACCCTTTTAGTTTTCTTATCAATTTGGATTGGGTGACATAGTAAATAGCCAAAACCCAAATCAATTCAAAGAGAAATGAGCCAAGTGAATTTGAATAAAGTGACTTAATAAGTAAAATGGTCAAAGGGCCCAATAACAAACCCAAGATACTCAAAGCAAAGCAAAGCCCCAAAATTGAATGGTCAATTTAAAAGAGAAGAGTCGAAAGAAAAGGTAAAAGGAAAATATTTTTTTGTGCGTTTGGTAAATATAATGCTATGAAATTATTAGTTATGAAAATGCAAGTTCAAAAGTCCAAGATCCCAAAATGATCCAAAAGCAAATGATTAATTAAGAAAGAATTGGCCTGATTTATGAAAAAAAGTTCTATTAAAAGGATGAATGCAAAAGATGCCATGCAAAAATGCAAAAGGTGTCATGCAAAAATTCAACAATTAAACTAAATGTGCTATGCAAGACGCAATCTAACGAGGCAATGTAAAACAATGCAATTTTAACATAAATAAAAACAAAGTGAAAAATATTTATTTTTTTGTTTTTGGGCTTTTGAACCTTAAATGCAAAGGATAACTAAATATTAATCAGAAAAAAGACTTACTAAATCAAGTGCTCTACCATATGCTAAATATAGATTACTAATTTACAAAAATGCCTTAGGAAATTACTAAATACTTTAAATGCTCCTATTAAATCATTTTGAAACAAATAATTTAAATTAAAGGATATATGACCAAAAATGGGTGTCTACAATGTCTTGAAGCCTAAATATGATATTCTTAGGCCCAGTTCATTAATATGAAAGCCCAAAGAAGGAGTCCAAGTCCAATAAATAATTATGATGCAGTAATGATTCAGCCCTGAGCATTGTTAAATCCAATTTAAAGGAGGATTTCACAAGAGCAGTTTTGGAAGAAAATTCATAACTTTTGATCAAGAGCTCTGAAAAATGCAAATGATTTACCGTTGGAAAGAAGATTCCAAGATCTACAACTTTTATGTTGCACATGACCCAACGTGTTTATATTAAATATTTTCTTAAATTTGATAATCACTATAAAATTTTGATAACCTCCATATAAAATTTTGATAATTACACTATAAAGTTTTTATGACGATGCCATAGAATTTCGAGAACCTCCATATGAAATTTTGTTAACTTCCCTATAAAATTTTGTCACACTCCCTATAAAATTTTAATAATTACCTAATGAAATTTTGATAACCATCCTATGAAATTTTGATAACCTCCCAATGAAATGTTGGTAAGCGCACATTACGAAATTTTGATTACCTTCCGATAAAATATCGGTAATCACATTACGAAATTTTGATAAACATACCATGAAATTGTGATACCTCACTATGAAAATTGTATAAACCTCCCTATAAAATTTTGATAACCTCCATTTGAAATTTTGATAACCTCATGAAATTTTGAAAACCACCTCATGAAATTTTGATAACCATCTTATGAAATTTTCATAACATCCCTATAAACATTTTATTACCTCCTCATAAAATTTTGTTAACCTCCTACGGATTTTTGATAAGAACGCTATTAAAGTTTGATAACCCCCAATGAAATTTTGATAATTAACTACACCATAAAATTACAATAACTTGCCTATGAAATTTTGTTAATCTCCCTATAAAATTTTGAGAACCACTCTATCAAATTTTGTTAATCTCACTATAAATTTTGGTAAAATCATTATGAAATTTTAGTTACCACAAAATTAAAATTTGATAACCTCTCCCTCTAAAATGCCATATTATAAAAATTTGACAACCACACTGTGAAATTTTGATAACCTCCCCACGAAATTTTCTTAACCTCTATGAAATTGTGATTATTACACTATGAAATTTTGGTAACGACACGTGAAATTTTGATAAGCTCACTCTATCTCACTATGCAATTTTTATAAGAACACCATGAAATTTTGATAATCTTCCTATGAAATTTTGATAACCTCCATATAAAATTTCGATAATCGCCCTATGAAATTTTGTTAACCTCCCTATGAAATTTTGAAAACCAGAGTATGAAATTTTAGTAATCTCCCTGTGAAATTCCGATAAGCTTCCCATGAATTTCAATAACCTCCTTATGAAATTTTAATAACCTCCATATGAAATTTTGATAACATCCTATGAAATTTTGATAACATCCCATGAACTTGTGATAACTACACTATAAAATTTTAATATCCTACCTATTAAAGTTTGGTAACCTCACTATAAAATTTTGATAACCACACAATAAAATTTTGAGATCAACTACACTATAAAATTTTAGTAACCACACAATGAATTTTGATAACCTCCAAAATTAAAAGCATAGGATCAACAATCCTTTTGTTTTGGTTAAACCTCAAAAAAAAATGATTGATTCGATTAATAAAAAAGCGAAACCCCCTAAAATAACTCTTTTAAATATATGTCAAGAATTCTTGCAATCTAAACATAAATAATTGATATTAAAAATATAAAAAAATAACCTTTAACATATATTAAGATTTAAACCCAACTTAAAAATAAAGCCCAATATTAATTAATGGTGTTTTTGAAATATATTTAAAAAATAAGGGCATAATTGAAAAACATAAAGTTCACACTATTCGTACTTTTATATATAGTATAGATAGATAGATATAGATATATTTCTAAATTGACAAGTAAACGAAACATTGAAAAGACCTAATTTGTTCTATATTTTTTATGCAGTTTTGCTTTATTTTTGGTAGTCATATGTGTCGTTTTACCCCTATATTTCTCATATTTTCTATTTTAGACCCATTTGGAACTATGTTTTAGGAAGATGAAGATTAGACTCATTTTGGATCAATTTGGAGAAACTATTGATTTTGTCTCATTTCGACCCAGTAGGCCCGTTTGAGTCCATAAAGCCCAAATTGCCAAGCTAGATGTCTTGAATACTAAATTTGATATTCTTAGACCCAATTCGTTAACATAGAAGCCCAAAGAAGGAGTTCAAGTCCAATCAGTAATTATGATGCAGCAATGATTGAGCCCTGATGTAGCATTGTTAAATCATATTCAAAGGAGGAGTTCACAAGAGCAGTTTTGGAACAATATTCATAACTTTTGACCCATAGCTCAGAAAAATGCAAATGAGATACCGTTGGAAAAAGAATTCCAAGATCTACAACTTTTATGTTTACCTCAAGACCTAATTCTTCCGTTTAGTTCAACGATTTTGCCCTTGAAATTTCTGGACAGAACTGATCTTCTCCTAAACCGACTTGGAGAATGTTTTGGACGAAAATTCAAATGCTAAAGATGATGTGGAGCATTCCTATTGGTCACGTTGGATCCTAATTAATGATGATAATCTAAATTTCCATTATTTTAATAATGAAATAATTAAATATTATTTAATAATGGTAATTTAGAAATATATTTGAAAAAAAAGGGTACAATCGGAAAACATAAAGTTTCCCCTTATTCGTACTTTTATATATATAATAATATAATATATATATATATATATAGAGAGAGAGATAGATAGATAGATAGATAGATAGATAGATAACGGTAAAAAAAAAAGGATGCATAATAGTAGAACAAATTATAGACATTTTTATGTTAAAAAAATAATATAGACATTTTTCTTCTTTATTTTTCATATCTAATGTATGTCGAGATCAATATTATAAATTGCTAAGAATATATTTCACCAAATAAATGCTAAGAATATACTACTTTTTTCACCAATAAAAAAAAGGGTTTATATATAATACACCGTCAGTGAAATTTAGCAGACTGTACAACCGAATCTTGAAGGGTGACATGTGTCCCGTAGGGACTAGATCATTGAAATATTCAAAATTTAATTAATTCAGAAAATGGACACGTGTCAACTCCACAACCCGCTTGTGGAGTCAAAAATTTACACTGCCGGTGTATCAAATAATTAAAAAAAAAAACCTACTTTATAGCAGTTAGTTAATTAATTTTAAAAAAATTATGATTTAGTGTTTGTCCATTTCTGTTACTTTGTGAACTCTCAAATATCTTTCCTTAAACATACATATGCGACCACATGCAATATGATGAGATGAATAACCCATATTCTCTCTTTAGGAATTTTATTTATTTAATGCATAATTTTAACCAAATAACAACGGAGATATGTCGCTAAACTAGTGATTTTATATACTAGCAAAGACACAGGACTTATTTGAATAATTATGGAAAAGGTGCAGTAAAAAAATCTAAATATTTACTAATTTTAACTTCGTATTGCATATAAGAATTACTTTGTTTTAAACTTTTTAAAAACCCAAAATTGCTATAGTGATTGTTAGAAATTAACAATTTGTGATTTGATTTGCTTGTGTATTATTCATGGAAATAGTGGAATTTAAGTGGGGCAACTTAAAACAATATCTTCAAAGAAATACTAGTGATCATGAGGATTGATTTTTTGGCTCTAAAAAAAAAATTGGTACTCCATATCAAACCTGTGTTATCTTTTGTGATGGAAAACAACTTTGATTTTGTTTTATGCGTGAGTTGTCTTCTTTAATTAATAAAATCCCACTTAAAGGTTAACAATGAAAAAGATGATTATTATGGATGATATGCTTGGATGGCATTACCATTGCTATTGTTGTAAAGGCTTTTTGTTTGAATTGTTGACGCCATACCAAAAGTAAACTTTTAAATTAGGCCCCTTGTTTTGGTATTAGTAATTAATTAGTAGTAAGTAGAGGTGATTGCGGTTCGTTCTGGTTCCACAAATCATAGGAACCGCACTGTAACCGTAAAGGTAAGGTTCCGATTTCGATTTCGGTTCTGGTTCTCGGTTCCAAACCGAAACCTTACCTATTTTTTTTTTTAAATATATATATAGCACAAAAAGTTAAAACATTTTTATTATATATTTATATTTTTTATTTTCTTATACTTAAATATTTAGATTACTTTAATTATATTATATTTTTAAATTTCTAAAAGGAATAATTATATTATTATAATTAAATTCATATATTAAATTCAAATACTTCGATAAAAAATCATAATGTGTTGAAATGTAATTTTTTTATTAGAAAAGTATAACACATATATTACTATATACTAATATTAATTGAATTTAATTCATTATTATCATTTTATTATTAAAATATATATATAACATAAAATACTAAAATATTTTTTTTATAAAATACTGAAAAAAATGGACGGTTCTGATTACAGTTCCACAAAACTAGAACCAGACCGAAACCTTATAATAGTAAAGTTCCGGTTCCGGTTCCGGTTTTAAATGTGTGATTTTGGTTCAATTTTTCGATTAGAATCGAACCGTGGTCACCTCTAGTAGTAGGTTAAATGTTAATGCATGTAAAGTTTCACCAACAAAAGGTTAATGTTAAAGTACTACTATAATACTTAATGGATTTGTTATCTTATCTTTAAAATTACTAGTTTTCACTTCCACATGCGTTGCACGTGACCCATCCTGTTTTTCGTAAATAATAAGAATTAAACATTAAAAAGTACAACGTTGACCCAATTGATCCTAGTCCTAAATCCAAAAAATCCAAAACCCGAGTGACCTGAGGGCAAAACCCGAACTCACCTGACCCTAGACCCAGCATACCCGAATGATCTGAACCCAGATGAGTCAAACCCCGAATGACCCGAAAAAATTATAAACTAAAATTATATTATATTCAATAAAATCCACATTGTTATAATTTTAACCATTCTAAATTATCATTTATTCAAACCCAGCTGAGCAATAACCCGAGAAAATTACCTGACTCATTTGACCTAGACTCAGATGATCCGAAACCGGTCCAACCCGTCTGATTGACTCCTCTAACTTTATAAGTCAAAGGAAATAATTGCATGTTACTCTTCTTTTTATTTTTAAAAAATTTAAATTCTTATTATACACTCCAATACTTTTTTTTTAGAGAAAAATACACTCCAATACATTAAACTACCAATACACACTCCAAAAATAGAAAAAAGGTTAATCACAATAATTAAATTTTAAATAAATAAATTTTTAACTTAATAAGTTTTAAAAATGATGAATAATTAATGATTAGTTTTAAACTTGATAATAATACTTTTATTAGTTTATATTATAATTGAAATGGGTCCAGATTTAACAAAAAGTCTCAAATTTCTTAAAACTAAAATGGTAAAAATAAAATATTTATAATAATATTGAATTTAATTAAATTAAAATAGATTTTTTAGTAGAATAACTGTAAAAAAGTTTATTTCTAAAAAAAATGTAAAATTTAAAAATTTTCATTTAAGAAATATATTTAAAAAATTCTAATATATATAAGTTTTTTTAATTTAAAATAGTAAAATGGTAAAAATAAAATAGGTATAAGGATATTAGATTTAATTAAATAAAAATAGAGTTTTTAGTTGAGTAAAACTGTAAAAGTATATTTAAAAAATTCTAATATATATAAGTTTTTTAATTAAAATAGTAAAATGGTAAAAATTATAAAGATATTAGATTTAATTAAATAAAAATAGAGTTTTTAGTTGAGTAAAACTATAAAAGTTTAAACAATGACATTTAAGAAATATATTCAAAAAATAAGGGTATAATAGACGATTCAAAAGTTTTACAGGTGAACGTACTTTTTAATATAGTATAGATATTGCATTATGACAGAAGTTGGAATCGAGCTAAGTCGGACTCAAAAGGAAAACTAAAACTTTTGACTTAAAACATAGCTCATCGAGTTGAGTCGGACCAAAAAAGAAAATTTAGAATGTCTCACTTTAAATATACCCCATCATCACTTCAAATTTGAGGCCTTTTTTGTTCTACAGTTTCTATGTTCAAATTTAGATAGATAGACATATCATTTGGATTAATGAATTAAATAGATGGAAATTAGAGAGATAGCCCATCTATGAATTCGAAAAATAAAAGATAGAGAACTTACAACACCATTAATTTGGTCGTTTAGTAGGATTGGTATATAACCCTAGGGTTGGCAGCAGTTTTATAGGCAATCATATTAGGGCATACTAAATTTGATTTTGATTCTCATTTTGATAGAACCAATGTTGGGTAATTTATTATTTATAAATATATGTGTATGAGGAAAGTTGAAATCAAGATACTGTTGGAACCAAAACTATATGAATTTTGAAATAAAAGAATGGTAACCAGAAATGGGAGGAAAACTTCACACTGCTAATTAGTAAAAAATTTTACTTTTGTTTTCTGTTTGGTTCCCAGGATTTTAACTTGAAACATACAATTTCCCGATTCATGGAATCAAAAATCATTCATCAAATCCGCATGTCAGGTCATAAATCTTGGGTCACCCCACCAAACCTACAACCACAACATTTTCTGAGGTAGTTTTCCATCCAAAAACAAGAAAATTGCAATCTTATATACTAAACAAGAATAATTTATAAATTTATAATAATTTATAGATTCTTTTTCAAGATATGATTCCCATTCTGCAACAAGGGCAGTGAGCATTATTCTCAAGCCATGGGACCAAGCACCTTGAATGAAACCGATGTGCACATGGGGGATGAACCAGGGTCTCACCATGCTTGAACCTTTCCAAGCAAATGGCGCACTCTTCCTGATCTCCAGCTTTCCAACTCAACTTTGCCCAACTGAACTTACTCTTCGATGACCCTGACCCACTTTTCTTTGATGTTCCAAATCCAAACACTTCTGTTTGCAACTCCCCTTGAATATTCATACTTGTTGATCTCCCTTCCACTTTCTTCATACTTTCTTTGCTATTTTGCCTGATTCATTAAAACTTCCCATAATTAGCAGAAACTAATATAAAAATTTGGTCTGTTTTTTCTATTATTATTAGTATTATTATTATTACCTTTTGGATTCTGATGATGATTTCCTTTGTGATCTCAGCCTCTCATCTAGCCTTTCCTTAGCTTCTCTTGCTACCCCTCCAAGCTTCTCATCTTGATAAGCTTGATTTGACATGCCTCTTTGCTTTATTTTTTTTTCACAAATTAATTAAAACCCAAGTCAATATCCCAATTCTATAATCAAATCAAGATTCAAAACTGACCCAAAATTTACTTTATAGTATAAATTAATCAGGAAGAAGAAGAAGTAAGTTACCTGGGAAGAAACCGAGCTATGATGAGTTTCATGGTTGCTTGCATATAAGCAAAAAGAGGATCTCCTTGTCAAGCCAATAGCGGCGGTGGTTGGGGAATCCGATGAGCCTCCGCTTTGATGGAACCGTCTTCTTCTTGCACATTCAACACCAGGAAGCATACCAGCCATGTCTTTTTTTATGTTTGTATATATATATTCAGGCAGGGGTTGATTCTGTCTGGTTTGTGGGATTGAAGCTAACGCAAAACAGGGGAGAGCGAAGGGAGGGGATTATTGAAGGGATCAGAAGAAAGCTTTTTAAAGAATGATTGGAAAAAGGAGTAATTAGGAGCAAAGGAAAAGGAGGGTTAGATTATTGGGGGAGACAAAAGCGGGTCCATGCCATTGATTGTTGAAGAAAGGAACAATGGGTATTTTTCCAGTCATTTTCGACTTTGTTTTTCACCCATTGAGCTTGAAAGTTAGAAGAACAAATTAGAGTTAGGTTGTGTCATATATATTGTAAATGTTATGTAAGAATTAAAGAGAACTACTTAATTTGTGTTTAGCACTATTAAACCAACAGTAGTAAAGAAAATTAAAATATGGAAACAGTTGAAAGAAGAAAAGAGAGAAGGGTGAAAAATGATAGGAAGGGACAAGGAAAGGAAGGAGGGAAGGAAGCTTCATGGCAACTAAGCTGCCCACCATCCGCCTACCAGAAACCCCGCGCACTTTGAGTTGAAGGATGTGCCACGTGACTTCATCATCTCAAACTCAACCAAAACGGTAAAAAAACTGACTAGTTTTACACAAAATCGGGCTTTTGGCCTAAAAAAGAATAACACAAAGTCGGGCAAAAATTAGGGGGTTTGGCAGGACCTACTTGTTAACCCAAACTAAGAAGAAAAAAATAATAGTACCTTTTTTTTTTTATAGTTTCTCAGGCATGTAAATTTCTACTTTATTTGTTGGTTAAAAGTTTAAATAGGGGCCTGATCTTTAGGGAAAATGTCATTTAAGGGCCTAACTTTTCGATAAGATCAAATAAGTGCTCAACCTTTTCGATTTGGGTCAAATAGGGACAAAGCATTTAAGTTGACGGTACGTGCAAAACACGATTGTTAAAGGCGCGTGAAGTCTCCATATGTTGACACGTGGCAGAGGCAAATTTCCTCAGCCGTTTGATAACAAGTGAGAAAAAGCAAATTAAAAAAGAAAATTAAAAGACATTAAAATTCTCTTTGACAGAATATTTTTTCGATTTCAACAGAGCCAAAAAAACAAAATCCTCATTTTCTCTAAAAATTCAATTCGATAAACCTGATGGGCTTAATTTCTACTTGAGAAAAATCGTGAAAAATCTTCTTTCCTTCGATTTCTGGTTTGGGAGCAATGGCAGAAACCGATCGTTTGGGCACCAGTAAGAGCAACCATTTTTTCCAATAAAAATCCTTTTTCAGAAAACAGAGAATTGATTTGATTCATTGGGTTTGTGACTTTCGGAAGATTGGTTTCGACAATGGAGGGATCGGAAAGTTCTTGCACGAGGTAAAAAAAAAAAAGCTTCTTTTAATTTTTTTTAATGTTATTATTCATTTAAACAAAACAAAATCTGAGTTGTCTCTGTTTGGTTTTGACTTTGAAGGTGGAAAGGGATACGAAGAGAGCAGAGGAGTATTACGGAAGAGCGATCTTAGCGAATCCTGGAGATGGAGAAGTTGTGTCTTTGTACGGAAACTTAATTTGGGAAAAACATAGAGATGAGAGCCGAGCTAAATCTTACTTTGACAGGGTCGTTAATGCTTCTCCAGATGACTGGTAATTTTCTTTCGTTTTCCCACTTTCCTTGTCAACTTATTCAAACAAATGTGAAAAAGAAACTCATTTTTTGGTATAATTTGCAGCATGGTGCTGGGATCTTATGCAAATTTCATGTGGGAAGCAGAGGAAGATGAAGAAGAACAAGAAGAGGAAAAAGTTGGAGCTAGCAGCATTTTGATGTGATCTCTCGTAAACTATCAGCCATGGAAGATCTTCGTATGAATACATTTGTACGTATCATTATGGATTTTGAAAAGGATTTACATGACTGAAGAATATACACAAAAAGACAGAGAATGAAGGAAAATGGTTTTGATTAACAAGGGAATTGAATAAATCATGTTACTCTAGGTCTCTTAGGCATGTTTTGTGTACTTACCTTGCCTTTAAAAAAAAAATTGATTCTTTTCTTTTGGTTGTTCACATTTTTCTGGGATTACATGGAGCAAATGATAATGGAGCAGATTTGTTCTTGGCTGTTCATATTTTCATATTTTTTTGTTCATGTTATTTTTCCCATTTTCCCTCTTTTAACATTTTTTTTAATTCTTTTACTTAATAATTTGTCAAGAATAAAAAAAATATAAAAATAAATGTTCTTTAACGTGCCACGTCAGCGCGCCGTTTGGTTTAACGGCGCGTGTTCCACACTCATCATGGCAAAACCTGTTTTGTCCTTATTTGACCCAAATCGAAAAGTTTGAGCATTTATTTGACCTTATCGAAAGGTTAGGCCCTTAAATGACCTTTTCCCTAAAGGTTAGGCCCCTATTTGAACTTTTAGCCTTATTTGTTTTAGTTTTCTCCGACCAAACGCGTTCTTATTTATAGAACATGAATAGAGATAACTTCTCATGGTAATTAGCAATTTAGAAGATATCTTTTAAATATGGAAAAACAGTTTTTAGAAGTTGAAACTTATTCAAATAAGTCTCTCTATCCGAAAATGCTATAGGAAACTAAAAAATATAAGACTTAGAAATTTTTCCAAGTCATTTACAAGAGGCCAAGGGCCCCAAGTGCCCATCTTTTGACGGATAAAATTAGTCTTTTAATTTGGCCCATTTAATGGAGAATCAAGCCCAAATGGCTCAAAAACTCTCACTAGCTCCTAGCCATCCAAAACTAACTCTTTAAGTATCTTGGTCTTTCTAAAACACTTACTTTTGTATTTCCTTAGCAATATGGGATAAACACCACTCAAACAACAAACTATATAACATTCCCCCATTAGTTTGTTGACCTAAAAAACCATAATCCACTTATAAGCATAGCACATACAAGAAGGTGTCATTTAAAGATTAAACCTTCAATTACTGTAAGCATTTCAGGACGCTAACGAAGTACATGGTGTCCTAGGATTAAACCATGACTCCTTTCGTTTAGGTTAGGGAACACCACACACACTATACTTAAGTTATTCTAACCAGATTTCTTGTTTGCGTCTAGCACAATGACTGGCCATGTGCTAGCGATCCAATTTCTATAAATATGTACAAGAGTAAAACCCTTTCATACTTTTGTTGAAGCAGCACCACTTCATATTCATATAGGTGGAGTCACTTGTTGTTGATTTATTCCTAACAACCTCTTATAGCTCCACTAAGAGTTTAATAACTCATCCTCTCTTATCACATTAGTACTAACAACTTCTATTTAGTATGGGACATAGTTAGTACTTTGAACAGACATTCCAATAACTTGTTATTACCTTTATAACTGATTTGGTTAAGCGCGGTTGGGTTCCCATTATTGGTGTCTAAGGGTTATATTTTAGTCCCATACTACTTGTAGTCTCCCAACCTTATCTCTAGACAATGCGCTTAGTTAACGGATCCAACAAATTCTTTGCTGATTTTATGTAGGAGATAGTAATCGTATTATTAGAGATCAATTCTCTAATGTAATCATGTCTTAGGCTTATATGTCTAGATTTTCCATTATAGACATTACTAAAAGCACTAGACATCGTCGCCTCATTATCACAATGTATGGTTACATGCGGCATGGGCTGAGGCCAAAAATTAATTTCAAGTAACGTGTTTCTTATCCATATAGCCTCTTTGCCCACGAATGCTAAAGCTATAAATTTGGCATCCATAGTCGAATGAGCAAGGCATGTTTGTTTCTTTGATGCCCAACTTATAGCACCATCGGCTAATGTAAATAACCAACCCGAAGTTGAGTTATTATCACCCATTTTGGTGATCCAACTTGCATCGAAATAGCCTTCTAGTATTCCTGGAAAATTGGAGAAACATAATCTCAATTTGGAGGTATGTTTAAGGTAACCAAAGTACCATTTCAATTGCTTTCCAATGATCCATATTAGGATTATGAGTAAATCTTGACAATTTACTAACAACATATGCTATATCCGGTCATGTATAATGCATAGCATACATTAAGCACCCTATGGCGCTTGCATATTTCAATTGTTCAATTGGTCTTGCATCACTTTTAACTAGTGTAACACTTGCATCATATGGAGTAGTATATTCTCTAAACTTTAAATAAATGAACTTATTTAAAAGTTTCTCTATGTAATGAGTTTGACTTAACTTATCATGTTTGATGGCTTTAAATGCCCAAAATAGTATGTACTTCTTTAAGATCTTTCATCTTAAAAGTAAAAGTAAGAAATTTCTTAGTTTCATTGATACCGGTCATATTAGTACCAAAAATTAGCATGTCATCAACATAAAGACAAATAACCACTCCATATTCACTAATAAACTTTGAATATATGCATTTGTCGGCTGTATTATGCCTAAAACCAAAAGACAAAATGGCGGTATCAAACTTTTCATGCCATCGTTTAGGATCTTGCTTAAGACCATAAAAGGATTTAACAAGTTTACACACTTTATTTTCATCACCTGGAAGAATAAAACCTTCTGGTTGAACCATGTAAACTTCTTCCTTAAGGTCACCGTTCAAAAATGCAGTTTTCACATCCATTTGATGTATATGTAACTTATAAATGGAGGCTAGAGCAAATAACACTCTAATAGAGGTAATCCTAGCCACCGGTGAATAAGTATCAAAATAATCAATTCCTTTCTTTTGAGTAAAACCTTTAGCAACTAAATGTGCTTTAAAGGTTTGAAGTGATCCATTAGAATTATATTTCCTTCTAAAAACCCATTTATTGTTAACAGGTTTTGAACCCGGAGGCAAATCAACAAGAACCCAAGTACCATTAGCCATAATTACGGCTTCTTGCGAAAAGGCAGCATCCCTTGAAGCTAAAGCTTCCTTTAAAGTCTTAGGATCATCATCAACACTTAACACCTCAAATGTGTTTAGAAGTCTATCTCTACTTCGTTCAACAAAGAAAGTGATAAAATCTGAACCAAGATCTTTTTCTTTTCTTGGCCTTTGGCTTCTCCTAGGTTTTGAGGGTTCTCCTAAATCTTTTCTTTTACAAGGATTAGGACTAGAAATAGAAACATTACTTTGATTTTCAGAACTATGAGGTATGTTTATACCATCATGTATAACATTATCTTGCATAAACGTATTTTCGAAAAATTCAACATGAATGGATTCAACAATTACATTCGATTCCAAATCTAGTAACCTATATGCTTTTGAATTTTGAGCATATCCTACAAAAACACATTTAATACCTCTTGAACCAAGTTTTTCCCTTTGAGAATTCGGAAGCCTATAGTAGGCGACACACCCCCACACTTAAAATACTTTATAATTGGTTGTTTTCCATTCCAAATCTCATACGGTGAAGTATGAATTCTCTTGGATGGAATTCGATTAACAAGATGACAAGAAGTGAATAAGGCTTCTCCCCATAAGTTGAAAGGTAATTTAGCATTCAATAACATTTAGTTTACCATATCAACCAAAGTACAATTTTTCCTTTCCGCCAAACAATTTTGTTGGGGAGTAAAGTGGGATGTTATTTGGTGAATAATTCCATGATTTTCAGAAAAATCATCAAATTCATCTGAAAAATATTCACCTCCTCTATCACTTCTTAGAACCTTAATTTTTCATTCTTCTTGATTCTCAACTTTTGCCTTAAATTCTTTAAAGGCTTCAAGTGCTTCATCTTTGGTTCGAAGCAAATGAACATGGATATATCTTGAATAATCATCAATGAAAGTGATAAAATAACATTTACCACCTCTTGTTAATTTTCCATTAAGTTCACATATATCCGTATGTATCAAATCTAGCATATGTGTTTCACGATTTGCCTTGGGAAAAGGCTTCCTTGTAATTTTCACTTATGCACATACTTCACATTTATCAACATAATCATGTTTGCAAGTAAAATTATCATGTGAAGCCATATACTTAAGAGTAGCATAATTTAAATGGCATAATCTTCTAGCACGCCAAAGATTAGAAGATTCAACATTATAAAGAGAACCAGCCAAGTAAACAGAAACTGGATTTATTTCATTAATACTTAACTTGAACAAGCCATCAAAGGAATAACCTTTGCTAATGAACACACTATTCTTGGTGATTACAACTTTGTCAGATTCTAAAAGTATCTTAAGGCCACGATTAACAACTAAACTTGCAGAAACTAAGTTCCTTTTAACATCAGGAACATGATAAACATTCACTAGAGTGAGCTTTTGACCTGATGTAAAATTCAAAGTTACGTTTCCTTTGTCAACAACACGAACATCAGCTTGATTTCCCATAAACACTTCAGATTCGTCTTCAACATAAGTGTTAAAGAGATCATTGTTGTTGCAAATGTGTATGATTGCACCAGAATCAATGAAGAAATCAGAATTTGCAGCAACAATCGCATTCACTTCAGTGACAACAGCTACATAATGTTCATCCTTCACTATGTTTGCTTCATTAGTCTTAGAAGTAGAACCAGATCTCTTGCCTTCCTTTTTCTTGTAGCGACACTCTTTGATGAAATGCCCTTTCTTGCCACATTGTCACTCTTGTTGTTCCTTTTAAAGCCTTTGTTATTGGGTTTAAGGCTCTTAGACTTGTCTGACTTGTTTCCAGAATTTGCCCCAACCATAAGAACTTGTGATTTGTTCTTGGAACTTTCTACAACATCTTTGTCCTTAAACATTTTCTCATCCCTAACTCGAGTCTCACACTCAATCTGCATATGAGTTTGAAATTGCTCCGTAGTGAAACTTTCACTTTGCAACAGAACCTTCTTTCGATATTTGTTCCAAGAAGAAGACAGTTTTGACATAATCGTACTAATTTGAAGTGCATCAGGGATTGCGACATCCAAATCCCTTAAGCTGGAAACCAGAATTTGCAGTTCATGGACTTGATCCATGACAGGCTTATCATCAGTCATTTTGAAATCAAATTGATTCAGGGCTAAGAACTTATCTGTTCCACGTTTTTCATTATGATATTTTGTTTCCAGAGCATTCCAGATTTAACGAGGAGTTTGTAGTGGAGAGTACAAATCATGCAGACGATCAGTGAGTGAATTGAGAATAAGACCAGGACAAGTCAATAGATCATTCTCACGAGTCTGACATTCAAATTTTTGTTCATCAGTATCCTCTGGTGTTGCAGCAGGCAAGGCACGTAGATTTTCATCAAGAACGTAGAACACCTTGACAGTTGATAAGAGAAATTTGATCTTCTCCTTCCACCTTGTATAATTGGTGTCATCAAATTGAATGAGTTTTCCAACATCTTGTTGTGCCAGAGTTTTCATGGTTGCATCATTGATAGCGATGGAAGATCAATTTCAGAAATACGAAATCAACAAACGTAATATTGTATTTGAACTTTTAGAAAATTTCTGAAAAATAAGAGAGAAAACAAGAGTTTGAGGAGCCACGCTTTCTCAAATACAATAGTGTCTGACTATTTTAAACAAGTTGTATTTGGGATACAACAAAACCGCTTAAGAACATCCAGAGAGAAGTAGAATTATTGGTTATCTTTTCAGGGGAAAACACGTTCTTATTTATAGAACATGAACAAAGATAACTTCTCATGGTAACTGCCAATTTAAAAGATATCTTTTAAATCTAAAAAAGCAGTGCCCCAAGTGCCCATCTTTTGACTAATAAAATTAGTTAACTAGGCTCATTTAGTAGGATAATCAAGCCCAAATGGCTCAAAAACTCCCACTAGCTCCTAGCCATCCAAAGATAACTCTTTAAGTATCTTGGTTTTTATAAAGCACTTGCTTTTGTGTTTCCTTAGCAATGTGGGATAAACACCACTCAAACAACAAACTATATAACAACAAATGCATAGGGTATACCTCTACCACACATGACTAGCTTCAGAACTGAAACTGGTCGAGATAAAATATGAGCCAATTACAAACCCTTATCTCAGCAAATAAATTGCACATTCATAAAAAACTTGAACTATCCAAGATTACATGCGAATTGGAGGTCAAACCGAATAGGAAGGATTTCGGCACCTGTGATAAACTCCAAATGTGAAAAGCCGAATCATATCTCGAAATCCCTCAAAACCATCCAAACTTGATGAACACCCCATTGTCGTTTCATAAAGATTCTATCTTTCTCCACCAATTTTTCAAACTGGAAAAGATTTAGTGTTGAACAAGATTACAAGAAGATTATCAATGGAAATCAGAAATTAAGCTGCCAAAGGAAGAAAAAGAAAAAGAAAAACTTGCACTAAAACAAGACTAACGCTCTCACTAGAGTATATGGCTATAGGTTATTCTTAAACTGAGTTCTTTATTAAAAAAAAGTAAAAAAAAATAAATAAATCACTCCTCCCCTTAGTGTAACAACCAAAAGTAGGAGTAACAAAAGCACTAAAATAAAAAAATTAAAAAAAAAAGAACTCAGAAGAGGAGATAGAAAGAAGGGGAAATTTTTAAAATTTTTATTTTAATCAATTTTTTATGGATTATTTTAATCAATTAAATAAGGGCTAAAAGTATTTTATTACTAAGTCTAGTCAAAGTATTTTTCCTTCTTGGGCTAATTAGGGCTTTTCTATTATTAGCACTTCCTTGGTTTTCTTAGGCTACTTGCAGCGGGCCCTTTATTATTATTCAATCGATCAGTCGCATCGGCACTTGATGGGCTCAATCAGGTAAACAGTTTGTTCCAGTTTAAGTAGGTTTGGGTTCGAGACCTTGCGTACGCAGCAGCCCGCATTGGTAGACTCACCCACCAAATCCAAGTACACGACTAGGGATGCAACCGGGTAGGGTACCCGTGAAATTTGAGGTACCCGTACCCTAACTCTATTATTTTCTAGGCTACTGAAATCCTATAACTACCTGGTTATTTTTTAAATTCACTACCCGTACCCTATCCGTATAAAATATCAAATACCCGTTAACTACTCGAACCCAATAAAAACCCCCGGATATTTTTCTTTTTTTTTGCATTATAATAAATAAATTAAAATTAAATGAATATATTAAAATTAACTTGTATTATTGTAAAAGAAAGTTAAAAATTATATTTTTAACAATAAACAAATTTAAATTAGATTGATTATGAGTAGTTTTTAAATAAAAATATAATATATAGATAAAAATTTAATATTAAAATAATTAATTAATAACCGGGTTAGGGTAGTGGGTACCCTAAGATTACTACTCGAACCCTACCTGAACCCGTCACGGGTACTAAAACTACGTACTATCCGTACCCTATCCTAACCCGATCATACAATACCCTAAACCTACTTAATCAGGTTGGGTAGTGCCGGGTACCCTATTAACTACTACCCAGTTACATCCCTATGCACGATCCGGGTCGAATCTGGATTAATCAGAGCAAAGCTCTGGATACCCGAATGGAAGACAAAAGATAAACTGCTAACAAGACAGAATTAGTCATGGCAAAACCTAAACTCAGTAAAAGGTTAGGAAAAATGAATTTTGCAACAAAAGTAATAACTGATAATTAATCGTTGAAATTTTACAATCCAAAGAGAAATTTATCATTTTTTTTGGCACGAAATGAAATTTATCAGTTATCTACCGGTTTGTCTGGTTGCCTTTACAATGGATGGGCTTGTTTTCTCACATTTTAAGTCTACCTTAAACGTAGCAAAAAAAAAAAGTATATCTTAAAACCATATGATAAATTATAATGGTATGGAATGAAAATTTTTTCGCACTTATTATTATTATTTTTTATACATCTATACTATATTAAAAAGTATGTTCACCTGTAAAACTTTTGAATCGCCCATTATACCCTTATTTTTCGAATATATTTCTTAAATGCCATTGTTTAAACTTTTATAGTTTTATTCAACTAAAAACTCTAATTTTATTTAATTAAATCTAATATCTTTATAATTTTTACCATTTTACTATTTTAATTAAAAAACTTATATATATTAGAATTTTTTAAATATGCTTTTACAGTTTTACTCAACTAAAAACTCTATTTTTTATTTAACTAAATCTAATAACCTTATACCTATTTTATTTTTACCATTTTACTATTTTATTTAAAAAACTTATATATATTAGAATTTTTTAAATATATTTCTTAAATGAAATTTTTTAAATTTTACAATTTTTTTTAGAAATAAACTTTTACAGTTATTCTACTAAAAAATCTATTTTTATTTAATTAAATTCAATATTATTATTAAATATTTTATTTTTACCGAAATAAACTTTTACAATTATTCTACTAAAAAATATATTTTTATTTAATTAAATTCAATATTATTATAACTATTTTATTTTTACCATTTTAATTTTAAAAAATTTGAGACTTTTTGTTAAATCTGGACCCATTTCAATTATAATATAACCTAATAAAAGTATTATTATCAAGTTTAAAACTAATCATTAATTATTCATCATTTTTTAAAACTAATTAAGTTAAAAATTTATTTATTTAAAATTTAATTATTGTGATTAACCTTTTTTCTATTTTTGGAGTGTGTATTGGTAGTTTAATGTATTGGAGTGTATAATAAGAATTTAAAGTTCTTAAAAATAAAAAGAAGAGTAACATGTAATTATTTCCTTTGACTTATAAAGTTAGAGGAGTCAATCGGGTGGGTTGGACAAGTTTCGGATCATCTGAGTCTAGGTCAAATGAGTTAGGTAATTTTCTCAAGTTATTGCTCAGCTGGGTTTGAATAAATGATAATTTAGAATGGTTAAAATTATAACAATGTGGATTTTATTGAATAAAATATAATTTTAGTTTAAAATTTTCTCGGGTCATTCGGGTTTTGACTCATCTGGGTTCAGATCATTCGGGTATGCTAGGTCTAGGGTCAGGTGGGTTCGGGTTTTGGCCTCAGGTCACTCGGGTTTTGGATTTTTCGGATTTAGGACTCAGATCAATTGGGTCAGCCTTGTATTTTTTAATGTTTAATTCTTAAATTTATTAATTACTAAAAACAGGATGGGTCACGTGCAACGCACGTGGAAGTGAAGACTAGTAAGAACAAAAGAAAACATAAAAGCAGCAAACTAAGGTCTTAGAGTGCCAATTCCGACCCGATCATGTCTATCATGTATGCAATCTGCTCTGGCAGCTCATCACAGATAGTAACTTCATAAACAGCCTCATGGGCCAGCATTGCCAAACCGTCCGCACAGCGATTTCCCTCCCTAAAGATATGTCTTATTTCCATAATCCAATCACCCTTAAGAATCTCTAAACAGTCACATACCAAGGTATAACAAGGATGTGAACCCTCCATAGAATTTTTCAAAAAATGAACTGCAACGGCCGCATCTAGTTCAACAATTAATGGTACACAACCACACTCTCTAGCAAGCAATAATCCTTGTCGAACACCCCAAAACTCAGCTGATCGAGCCAAAAATAACCATATTTTTATAGTTATTTTCTTGTGTTTTTGGATGAATTTGTACTCTAATATGTCTTATTTTGTTAATATTTGTGTTTTTTAGTCTTAAATAGATGAAAAGTGAAAATATACTAATTTTTACTATTTTTGGAGCTATTTTGATGATTTTTGACAAAGATATGAGCAAAGCATTTTTGAGAGAAGATTTGAAGACTTGAAGTTCGAGATTGAAGATCAAATGGAGTTAATTTGAAGACATGAAGATCATTTATGGAAGCTTCCAAGGAGAAAGAACTAAGGATTTGAGCTTAAATTGCGAAGGAATGAAGATATGCTATGGAGAGACCTTAAGACATGGATTCATGAGTATTTTTACATGGGATAATAACCATTCCAGCTGAGCCCACAATTGGACTCAAAGCCCCAATCTGTGCCGCATAAATCCTGTGAAATATTCAATTCACGCAATACTAGTCCTAGTTGGATTAGGATTCTGCGCAGTCTTGGTAAAACGGTCATAAATTTTGACTCAGACCTCTAAATGAAGTTTGTGAATATGCATTGGAAAGAGGACTTTGAGATTTACAACTTTGTTGTTTCGCTCGAAAGCCAATTCTACCATCTTCGATTCTGAAATTGCCCTCGAAGATTCTGCACAGTTCCAGTCTTAGGCCCAAGTCCGATTTTCACTTAATTAAAGCCCAAGGAGAGTTCTAGATTAACTTGGAGACCAAGTTAGAGTAGAATTCGGTCTAAGGGTTATTAGAATCCTATCATATTCATGATTGGAGTCTTTAGGGTTATTTTCCAATATAAATAGCCACCTTAGGTCTAGGTTTTTATGGTATTATTGTATTGTAGAATTATTAGAATTGTTTGAAGACTTGGAGGATTGCTTGGAGCCACCGGCCTCTTCCCCCTCTTCATCCATAGATAAGTTTTCTTTATCTTTTCTTTGGATGCTCACTCAATTTATGAGTGAGTAATCCTTTTCTTTTCTCCAATGTAAAATTTAATTGATCTTTTGACTTATATCATGGTGAGATTTTGCACTTATATATGATATTGTTTTGGGTATTTCTTCTATCTCTGTTTGAATTCTATGTTTACTTGTTTTGATAGATTGGAGTCGACACTATCTTGATAAATTGGGTTTACATTAGCTAAATTGAATCTTGAAGGATCTTCAGATTTAATTGTTTGGTAGCAATTGGAAGCAAATGATCTTCCTTCCAAGGGATTTAAGAATCAACTGATAATTTGATGTGATACACTTATTGTTTGTTGTGCTTGTTCAAAAATTACTAGTTCTTAATGTTTTGTTCTTTTCAATTTTTAAACTGGATTAGGAATTAATTGTTAAGAATAAAAAGGATAATTTAAACTGGATCAGTAATCTTATCTAATTTGGTAATTTAGGATTTAATTTCAAACAAGCTATCCATTGTTTTCATAATTTTTAGATATCAATAATCCATGTCATTTTTGTCAAGAGTGATATTAATTCTATGTTGGAGGAATTTTTATTATAATTGTTTCTTTAACTTTTTTAATTGCTTTCTTAGTTAATTGCTATTGCTTGCTTTGATTTAATATAGTGTTTTCAATTTTATTCTCAAAATTCTCTTTATTTGTTTGATTGTTTTTAAGCTAATTAATTAGAAAAAGAAGATAATCCTATCTCTCTGTGGATTCGACCCCTACTTGCCCTAACTATTTTTAGTTAGTAATTATTGGGATTATTTTTATGATATGCTGACGACCGATCATCAGTCTCAAGACTGCTAGTAATTCCAATGTTAACCATAAAACCAATAACCCAATTACCAGTAGCATCTCGAATAAGTCCCCCTGCCGAAGCATGTTTATCCGAATGACGACCAGAGCCATCCGAATTCTATAAGAAGCAACCCTGAGGAGGAGGCTGCCATTTAATTAACTGGCCCGATGCACCACTCGACACCTTATAAGGGAAAAACACCTGACCAGCTTCCAACTTTAACTTCACTGCATAGGAAATAATCTGCTCCGCTACCGAACTCTTTGCATTAAAAATTAACTTATTCCTAGCTTTCCACATGCCCCATAACAACGAAGCGGAGAAAGAACACCAATAAAAACCATTGCGTACCTGGGCCTTATTCGTACCATTGACAAATAACCAGTCGGCAAAAACTTGATTCGCATCGAAGACCATCCCAAATCTTCTACCAATACATTCCCAAATGCCCACTGCAAATGGACACTCACAAAATATATGCTCAGTCGATTCCACCGCGCTAGAACAAAGTCAACACGGAGAGTCAAAGACTAGACCTTTTTAGTGAAACATCTCCATGGTATTCAGACTATTCAGAAATAGAAGCCAATAGAAAAATCGAACTCTCTCTGGAACAGGGAGCTTCGAAATCCAAAGACATTTCCCCCTCCAATCATCATTCCCTCCATAGTTCATCAAAGCACCATAAGCACTCTTTGAAGTAAATTTTCCGTAGTTATCCCAACCCCAAACATATCTATCATTTTCCACTGTCGAAAGAAAAAGCAGAGTAGCTCTAATTTCATCTATAACCAACGGCGGGAGAAGATTAGCAAACGAATCTAACTGTCAGTTTCCATATTGATCAAGAAATAAAGCAACTGACATTTCTCTATCCACTGCTGATACCTCCCCTTGTACCATATCAATAAAAGGTTTATGACTCACCCACCAATCGATCCAGAACCTAGTACCACCCCATTACCAATCTGCCATCTAGTACCACACCTGATACATTTAAACCATCTGGCTCCTCTCCAGTCTATAAAATAAACTGTAGAGACCAATCCATCTTAGATATCGTTCACGTGTATTGGGTTAAAATCCAACATATCAGAGCTTCTTATTCTAAACTCTCAAATATTGTAGCAGATTTTCTCTAACCTTTTCCTACAATGGTTTGTTCCATCTCTACACTTGGCCCAAGAATCCTGATTATTTATTTCTGCATCTTTATAAACTTAGTACTACAACAAAACAAAACGAAAAAACAGAAATTGCAACAAAGACAAAAGGACCTTCACCCTCACCTTCAAGCATAGCTCTTCATAATAAAAACTTACCAATTTTTTAACTTGCAAAAATCAGAAAAAATTATAACTTGGAGGCAAAAGCCGATTGACTTCTACCATAAAAAAATAGAGAGAGGGATTCTACCCAAGAGAAACACAGTTGATTATTGCATAAACTCAATACCAAATTGTAATTTTAATTCGATTATTGCGAAATTGCTACCATTGAAATCGTAATCCTCTCTAAAACATAGCCTTTCCAAATAAGAGCTTACAATTTTTGCTTAAGGAGCAATGATGGAGAAGGAGTCGAAAGAAAAACATAAAGAGAGGGAGAGGGATCAATCAGTAGCAACGAAGCTTTGACAATGATTTCTATTTTCATAGTTGCAAAAAAGAGTGGGTAAGAAAAAAAAAAGTGGGAGAAAAATATCTGAACAAAAATAAAAAGAAGGGGAGAAAGAAATTAATATTCCGGTGCACAGCACACCAATTATTTTTAATCAGATAATTCCTTAGATTTTACATAATATACATATACGGCATCTAAGATGGCCTGGAGAGAAGCAAAATCCATAATTAACATAACAATTTCGAAATGATGTAAGAAATTTTGGAATGATGAAGGTCAGTACCGTTTTGGTAACCCCAAATTAACAAAACCATTTAAATTCTCTAATTTGTTTACTCCTCACAAGACAACCTACCAAAAATATAAAAAACCTAAGACCATTTGAAAGTGTTGGTTGGTCATTTTAGAACTAGAACCGATTGATGAAGAAAAAGTGTTGTCAGAACCAAATATAGGAAAGTTTATTTGCAAGATTTGAACGACCTTAACCAACAGATATTTTCTTCCAATCAACTTAATTATGTTATTTTCAAACTATTTACATGCTTTAGACCCATTAAAAATAATATTAGATTTTTCTTTTTTTAAGGTAAAATTAAAATATTAGATTTTCAGTTTTTATTCTATATATCTAATCATATTTATACAGTTTAATATAACAACCAAATCTAACTTTAAGTTGTGAGAATATTTGACTTTATTTCTTACTTCCCACTCCTGAAAATTCATTACCTTAAAAAACTCGTGAAAAATCATTAATTTCCATTGCATGTCATATCCGAAATTACCGAAGTACCCATCGACGACCCATCCCTGAATTCCGGAGGTAAAGATGTCAACCGTTCCCTCATTTGTCATTCCCCCACCATTTCCGTCCTTTCCCGTACTTACAAACCCCAACAATCCCATCGCTATATACAATATCCCTCTTCTTCTTTCTCTCAAATTTCAAAGAAAAACAAAAAATAAAGAAGAAAAAAAAGAGGAAAAACCCAAAAAAACATAAAACAAAACCCTTTTCTTTTTCTGAAGAGAAAGAGAGAAGAAGAAGAAGAAGAAGAAAAAAAAAGTAACGGAAATGAACAACGAAACCGATCCAGGCACTCCATTATCTCCAACATCTCTAAAACAAAAGCTGAAATCTTCCCTCCGTCTCCCATGGCTCCGCCACCATGGCCATCACCACCACCATGGCACCCCCCGAAGTGCGTCAGCGTCAGCGTCTCCTCTTCCGTCTCCTTGTCCAACTCCAAGCCCTCACGGCGGCAAGAATAATAATAACCTTAATAATATTAACGTCGACAAGCCAAAGCTAACCAGGACAATGTCTCCTACGTGGCTAAAGTCACCGGAATTCCGAGACAAGTGCCGGAACTTGATTAGCCGCATTGGACATGCAGGTCATCATCATGGGAATGGCAGCAGTCATCATGGGCATGGGCATGGGCATGGGCATCATCATCATCATCATCATCATAATCACGGGAGACGACACTCGGCGGATTTTCGATATGATCCGTCGAGTTATGCGTTGAATTTCGACGAAGGGAAGAATGATAACCAACTTGATGAGTTCCCTTTGAGAAACTTCTCTGCAAGGTTGCCTCGTTCTCCTCCTCCTTCCACTGCTGCTACGACGTCGTCTGCTTCTAGAGAAATCACCGCTTACACTTAAAACTTGTTTAATACAAAACATTGGTGCTTTAATGGGTTAATTTGTGTGTGTTTTTATGTTGAATCATTTATATGGAAAAGTGTTGGCTAACAGGCTAAGTGAGAATATGTTGGGACTTGGTAGGTTTTTTTTTTCTTCTTTTCATTAATTTGTTCTTGTTTAAAATGAAAATTGCTTGAAATTGTAGATATATAATCTTTTTAATTTGCTCTTGTACGTTTTCATCAATTTTATTAATCTTGGATCAATGGTTTATTATGTTAAATAAATTAACCCACATGAATATCTTCATATTTTGATACCTAGGTTAGATAGATGGAGAGAGCACGGTGAGGTTTGATTTGAACTTTGAACAATCGGGCTATTAACTATAAGCCAAAAAAATCTGAGTTGATGAAGGAGAGACGTTCCTGATCCCCTCTCATTTCCCAGAGAGTCTCAGCTTAAGAAAAAGGAAAGAATCCTAGATAATAAAAGAGACTCAGCATTTATGGGAACAAAAATCAGTTTGACTAATTATCATAAAAGAATCATTAATTCGGTAAGAAGATATGGGTCAAGGGTTGAAAATACACTTATACCACCTCAGGAAAATGTTAAGTGTCCGTTTGGCTTAACTTAAAACTCTTCCAAAAAGTGCTTCTGGAAAAAGTTTCAATTTAAAGCTTTTGACTTTTAGTTCAAGAACAACTGAAAAGCACTTCTAGAAAGCACTTTTGGATTTTCCATTTGGCCCAGTTTAAGCTTTTTTCAATAGATAAACTGAGCCAAACGGACCCTTAAAGCAACCTCTTAACCATCTCGATATTCGAGCCACCGAGCCAACTCTTCAATACATTCCAATGTGAGCTTGACCTGAGACTTGCAAATCTTGGATCAACTCCACATTAGGTGAGCCTGACCCGAGATTTGACCACACATCTTGGGTCAACTCCACTATTGTACATGTGACCGTATAAGTCAATGACCAGTATCCACAGTTGTTTATCGATGAATTACCCTTTTTAACTGATAAATTACTATCAATGACCGTTTTTAGCATGCTTTTTGTAACCGACCCAGGCTTCAAACCGTTCTTGGCACCGGTCAGCGGTTTGACCGGTCCGACCAGTCCGACTGGCCGAGCGGTTCAATCACAGCCCCCTGCCTTGTTCTATTTTTTTACAGTAGCCAGTAGCCAGTAGGTGCCACTGCCAAATCCGCATATCCCAGTCCCATGCAGCAAAAATACAAAACCAATTCAAGAATACTCAAATTTGGCCAATTCAAGACCACAAGTCCACAACCACAACATCATTACTCATTACAAAACACATGAAAAATCCACAAATTATCCAACAATAAAGTCAATAACAACAGTCCACAAATTATCCAATAACAGTCCACAAATTCAATACTAAAATGTTCAAAGTTTGTAACTTCTTCTAAATATAAATTGAAGATCAAGTCCTATTAGCTTGATTGCTTGAGGATGGAGCTCTCGCAATGTCAAAGGAGGAGAAATCAAATTCAACATCTCCATGAGCATTTTGATCATGAGATACATCTATAAAAAAATGTGGTGACAATAAAATAAATATTGAAGCATATTTTTAATAACATTTTTGCCTAAGTTTAAAAAGAGAAAGAATCAAAGATAATACTAACCATGGGCATTTTGATCATTCTCCTCTCCCAAAGAAGCTAAATCTTCCAACTCTTCAATATCAATTTCTGGTTCAAGTGGAGGAGGCTCTACTTCAATGATCCATCTATCAACTTTATCAATACACTCATAATCAATAGGATCTAAGAAAGTGTCCTTGTAAGCAGTCCTACAAATCATAAAATTAACAAATATAATCAAATAAGTAAATAACAACAAATTATAAACTAGAAATTAGAAAACTAATAAATATATAAAAATGACTAATAACATACATATTTTGCAATCTTAGATTATAATGTACAAAGACAAGATCATTTAGCCTTTGATGCTCCAATCGATTTCTTCTTTTGGAGTGTACTCTTTCAAAAGCACTCCAATTTCTTTCACAACCGGAAGAAGCATCGGTTTGGCTTAGAATTCTAATAGCCAATTTTTGCAAATTTGGAGCACTTCCTCCACAAACATTCCACCAATCATCTAAATAACATCAAAAGTACTAAATTAAAATAAGCAAGTAACAAGGTAGTATAATATAAATAGAAGTAGAACAAAGGACAATAGAATATAGTAGAATATTTTACCCGGTTTTGAAGTTTTGTAAGTATTTAGTGCAAGCTTTTGGCCAAAACTACCAACACGGTCTCGGAAGAGAGCTATCTCACCCACCAAATTAGAGGAGCTCCCAGCAATTTCAGTGTTACTTAGTATACTAAAAGTCCATTCTTGACATCGGGTGCATGGCAAAACTTGTCTTCATCATATTGAAAGACTGGATTCAAATAAAATGCAGCAGCATGTATATCTTGGCACAACTGAAAATCCCATCTCTCTTGCACAATGTTGGTAAAAGGCTCATAAAACTTCCTCTGATGCTTAAAAGTCTCTCGAATGGCATTTTTGGCTCTAATCACTCCATCATAGACATAACCCGAAGTTGGCTTCTCATCCGAATCCACCATTCGCAGCAAGCGCACAAGCGGAGTCACAACCTTGACAGTCACTGCAGAATTATTCCAAAACATACTATCTAAAATTTGATCCACCATTTGTTTGGCTTTGTTCGTTTTAGATCCATTCCAAGCATTAAACTCCCTTGAAGTGACCATAGCTTGTAAGTCACACCTATGTTCACACAAACTCTGTAACGCAAGAAAAGTAGTAGCAAATCGAGTCTCACCAGGTCGTAAGATCTCCTTCCAACCTTCTCTCCTTCTTAACCAGCTCAATGTCCACTTGTGATTGTAGACAAAAACAGTAATCAATGAAGCACCTTTAGCCAAATCTTGAATATGAGGCATCTTACCAATATCTTGAAGCATTAAATTCAAGCAATGTGCAGCACACGGTGTCCAAAGGATATTAGGATACCTGTCATTAAGCAAAGATTAAACATGAGACATCTTACCAATATATATCTTTAAGGATTAAATTCAAGTCAAAGGAAATTAGAAATACCTATCATTAAGCTTATTCCCCGCTGCTTTATAATTGGTTGCATTGTCTGTGATTAACTGAACAATATTGCTCGGACCAACAATCTCCACAATCTCAGTAAACAAATCACAAAGGGTCACAGCATCTGAAATCAAGTCTGAGGCATCAACAGATTTGATGAAGCTTATTCCTTTTGGGCAATACACAAGGAAGTTAATTAAAGATCTTTGCCTACTATCTTTCCAACCATCCCCCATCAATGTGCATCCAGATTCTGCCCAACTACTCCTCAAGGAATCAATAAGCAATTGTACATCCTTTTTAGCATTTGAGAGTAAGTTGGTGCGCAAAGCATGATATGAAGGAGCTTTATAACCCAACCTAATACTAGCTACAGCATCTATCATTTGCTGAAAATATATTGAATTTATAACATTTATTGGGATGCATGTCTCATAAAATAGTCGAGCTATAGAAGCATCTACCTGACCCCATCTTTCTTTGGATTGCAATGCAGCCTTAATACTAGGTTGTGATCCAGGAGAAGTCCCACTAGGAAAATAAGACAAAATCCCTCGGGCTGAACCAAAAGTACCTCTTCTTCGCTACACTTGATGTACCAATAGAACCACTGCTAGTATTTTGAGCACCTTGACTTTCAACATCAATAAAATCACCTTCAAATTGATGAACACTTCGCCCAAATGGATTCATATCGTCAATATTGGCTTGATTTACCCTTTTTTGCTGTTCAAAATCATTTAAGCTTTGTTGAACCCTATGACGAACATCCGAAGGAACTTTCTTAGAAGCTATGACTTCTCCTTTTTTACCGGCAAGATGCTGCTTCATGCGATGAATACCTCCACCTTTGAAAACTTTGGCAAGGTGCAAGTATAGAATCTTTTCCCATCAATGCCAAGTGATTCACTGATATAAGACCATGCCATATCAGTTTTTCCACGAATTGATCTACTAGAAATTGGTGTCTCATTCTGACTTGCTGCACTGCCATTAGTTGGCCGCCACCACTACCATCAGCTTGAGTTTCAGTGTCTATATTATTTTGTTCTTCCATTATAATCTGCATTATAAAAGAATTCAGTTTCATGAGTTTAAAAGAATCCCATTAAAGCTGAAATTACATAAGTTTAGCCTACTAGCTGCATTCTGCAAACTAAAACAGAGTTAACACAATCGAAAAAAGACACAACAGCATTCTGCATTCAAAGCTTAATATTCGAATTGAACAGCACAACAGCACAATTGCACAATGGACATTCGACAAAAAAATCCATAAAAAAGATATGCAGAAGATAAAAC
>AWUE01018435.1:0-51450 GCA_001974825.2 Corchorus olitorius | reverse complement strand
GAACCGTATAAGTATGCCGTCACTACGTCCATAAGACGCATTTCTAATTTATCTTTAACTACCCAACTTATGAGAAAGCGAAAAGTAATTGTATCCATCACAGGTGAATACGTTTCATCATAATCTATCCCAGGTCTCTGAGAGAATCCTTGGGCTACAAGCCGGGCTTTATACCTCACGACTTCGTTTTTCTCATTTCGTTTTCGGACAAAGACCCATTTGAATCCAACGGGCTTTACATTGTCAGGGGTTTTAGTAATGGGTCCAAAAACTTCACGTTTGGCAAGGGAAGTCAATTCAGCCTGGATTGCTTCCTCCCATTTAGGCCAATCTTGCCTTTGACGACATTCGGTAATTGACCGAGGCTCATAATTATCATTCATAATTTCATGAGCAACTGAGAGAGCAAATGCTTCATTGATGATTATCTCATTCCGATCCCATATTTCATTACAATAGTTCATGGGTATTTCTGTATTCCTGGGATCATTGATCTTTTCATGGGTTTGTGCCTCTTCAGGGGCAATATGCTCTCTTTCGACAGGATTTTGAGCCACTTCATGGGCAATTTCTTTTCCTCGAGAAAGATCATTAAGCTCATCTGGAGCTGATTCAGGATTTCTCCCTCTTCTTTTTCGAGGAACAGTGTCCTTTGATCCCATTGGTCTACCACGCTTGAGGCGTGGGCCACTTTGATCCATTTCAGGTTCTATAGGAACATTTATCCTAGCTAGAATATTTGCAGCTGGAATATGAGACTTTGTAACTCTAGCAGTCTCATTAAATGCATCAGGCATTTTGTTTGCAATTTCTTGTAAATGGATCAAGCGTCGCACCTCATTTTCACATTCAGGTGTTCTTGGGTCTAGATGAGACAAATTTTTCTCATTCCATGAGAAAATTTCAACCTTTTTGTGCTTTCCATCTGTGGAAGCCTTTGGTGTCCCAAGTGATGGGAACACAGTCTCATCAAAGTGACAATCCGCAAATCTAGCGATAAAACCATCACACGTCAACGGTTCAAGGAACCTAATTATAGACGGTGAATCAAACCCAACGTAAATGCCTAAACGGCGTTGGGGACCCATTTTAGTCCTTTGCGGTGGTGCTACAGGCACCTGCACCGCGCAACCAAAGGTGCGAAGATGTGAAATATCTGGCTTATGGCCCAAGACTAATTGAAGGGGGGAATATTGATGAGAAGTAGTGGGGCGCAATCTAATTAGTGTCGCAGCATGCAAAACAGCATGACCCCATGCTGAGGAAGGGAGCTTTGTTCTCATCAACAAAGTCCTAGCAATTATTTGGATGCGTTTTATCAAGGATTCCGCTTTTCCATTTTCAATAATAGTCTCAGCCAGACCTTGTCCTTGAAGGTGCAATTCGATGTCGAGGCACCATGACATGTAGTTACTTCCAGTAACATCCAAGATTTGGAATTTGGGCTTCTCGATATTTGCCATATTCCTATATGAAATAATTCAGAAATTAGTATTAGAGGTTGTACAAAAATTACACCAGGTAAATTCCCAGGAAAGATGGAGGAGTCACAAACGGTCTCACTTAAAATCCAACTCCTTAGACAGAATTTGCCTAGACATGTAATTAAAGCACAATGACAACTACAGGTGTCAAAAATACTATGTGACAACTTCTGGTGTCAACAATAATGGCAATTTAAAATAATTCCAATCTTAGGGTGACAACTTCTAGTGTCAATAATTTCCTCAGTATGACAACTTCTGGTGTCAAGATAATAATTTGCTATGACAACTTCTGGTGTCAATAATTTTCATGACAACTTCTGGTGTCAAGATAATAATTTGATATGACAACTTCTGGTGTCAAAAATTTTCATGACAACTTCTGGTGTCAAGATAATAATTTGCTATGACAACTTCTGGTGTCAATAATTTTCATGACAACTTCTGGTGTCAAAAATTTTTATAACAACTTCTGGTGTCAATTGCAAGATTATGACAACTTCTGGTGTCATTTGTAAGACCATGACAACTTCTGGTGTCAATTGTAAGACCATGACAACTTCTGGTGTCAATTGTAAGACCATGACAACTTCTGGTGTCAATTGTAAGTAGAATAAATTGTGACAACTTCTGGTGTCAATATATATTAGCATTAGTAATAATTCGAAAGAAATCTCAATATATAGAAATACGTATCTTTGAATAGTGCCCACACTCTTATTGAGAGAGTTTAGAAATATGCCAATGATGTTTGGCTATTTGGCAATGAGTAGTTCTCATATCATATAAATAGTATCAACTCCTCACCAAACCAAGAAGATTCACAAAAACCAAACCAAGAAGATAGTTTATCCGCGACAAAACTTTGCCATTTTTGTCTCCACGGGAGCTTGGCACTTTTATTAGTAATGAAAATTTCATGCCAAGATGTCAAATTATTATGTACTATGCCAATACTAGTTTATATGCACAAATAAAAGCTTAATTTGTATGCATAAATCTCTAATAATGAATGGTATAACATAAACATATAATTAGAGATAGAATTAGGAAATTTCGACCTTATTTTTGAATAGAGGGCACTGAAAAACCTTAGGAACCGGTTTCGTTGTGCCAAAAACCGGTCTGAAATCAACCGAACCGATAGGGCTAAAATTCTGGTCTGAACCGGGTCACTGGTCGAACCGATTGGATTGACTTGTGCAGTAACCAGAGGCGGCGCGTGAGAAACTTTAACCGGGAGGTGAGGGCGCGTCCAACCTCCGATTCAGGTAATTCTGGTGGCGTTGGAAAGGTATCGATGAGGAGAATCCGTTGGTAAGGGAGGTGAGAAAAAATGACGATCGAAAAATTTCAGATCTCGGGTCAATTCTAAAACTTTGACCGGAAGGTGTGATCTTATACGATGTCGGAATAGGCTGAATTTTTGATATTTTACTCTCTAAGATATTCCGAATCTAATGGTGTGGGAGGTGAGAAAAAATGATGATGAAAAAAAAAGGACGGAAATTTTCAGAGCTTTATCGTGCTGATAACGTGTTATGAAATAACTAAAGAACAATAAGAACAAAGTAAGAACAGATGGAGAGAAAGAGAGAATTCTTATTACTCAGAGAATTGAGAATGTAGAATGAGATGTTTACAAATGAACTGAGGTAGCCTATTTATAGTTGAACCTCATAGCTGGAGATAACTCATAAATATAAGATAAATCAACATAATTAAATAATATCACTAATTATCTCCTGGATAAATGTTGCTGATAATCTTCTCTTTTATCTCTGATAATTCTCTCCATTTATCACTTGATAATATCTTGTCAGATAAATGATGTGAAAGTCCATTTATCCATAACAGATATTAGATTTAATTAAATAAAAATAGAGTTTTTAGTTGAGTAAAACTGTAAAAGTATATTTAAAAAATTCTAATATATATAAGTTTTTTAATTAAAATAGTAAAATGGTAAAAATTATAAAGATATTAGATTTAATTAAATAAAAATAGAGTTTTTAGTTGAGTAAAACTATAAAAGTTTAAACAATGGCATTTAAGAAATATATTCGAAAAATAAGAGTATAATAGGCGATTCAAAAGTTTTACAGGTGAACGTACTTTTTAATATAGTATAGATATATATTTATATAATTTTTTTTATTTACCAATTTTCTTTCCATACACTACTTTCCTTCCCTCTTGCCAAAACATAGCATTTAAATTCAGACAGTTGGAACTTGGAAGCCTATAGAAACCATGAAAACAAGGACTTCCCATGCATCCTAAATACAGAGCTTTTAGAGAGGCCTTCCCATCCTAAATATACTTGCATGTAATAAGAAACTAAATTCAGATGATCTGTATTGTCGAAAAAAATTAAAATGATATGTAATGATATTGACAACTAGGCCAGTCCATGGGCCTAAAGGAAATCTAGAAAGTACCCAATTAGGCTCCGAACCAACAAAAAGCCCAACTTGAGGGTTGGGCCTAATTTACCCTGTACTGTAGCAAAGAATGTTCTCGTCATATCTGAGAGAATATGCTCTTCAACAGTCAGTCAACACTAAAAATGAATTGAAAAGAAAAAAAAAAAGTGTAGTGGTTTTAGAAATCAGAATCTAGTAAGATACCGGCCACCTTCCTGGGATAGAACAAACTTGTCAAACGTCTTAATAAAAGATTCCCCCATTTTGTCAAAAAGTGTGGTGTTGTGATGAATTCGGACCACTTTTCCAAATTTCCAATTGCCTGTTTTACAAAAAGACACATGTCTTCTCCTCACCCATGTGCCATCACCCATGTGGATTCACCTAAAACAGCCGTTTCGTTTATGAATACTGAATACCCCACCGATTTTAGTTCTTTTTTTTATATATATAATTTCTACTATATAAAATAAAATGCAGAACTTTATTCAACTATTTCTCCCAAGAAAAGACAGATCCATTGTAGATAATTCATTTTAGTAAGCACATATTTCTTGTTCGAAATGTTAGATATTTCATTTTAGACGGTGAGAGGAATGGGAAGATGGACCCATTCTCTTTAAACAGTAGGGAGAGTGGAGATTGACCAACAAATATTCAAATCTCTCTCGTTGCATACTTGTATTTCTCATGTATACACACATTTTACTAATGCTTATTGAGTTGAGTGGTAAAAGATTAATGTCTCCTTAGAGAAGTATCGGATTTAAGTTTTATAAATTGAAAAAATAGACATTAGTAGAGTTTTTTTTTTTTTTTTCACTCCCCTTGCTCCCGTTGACAGTAATAATGAAGAAGAGGAGCAAAGAAAAAGCCGAGGGAAAACTAATAGATTGGAGGGTGATCGGCATGAAAAATGCATATGTATATAGTACTTTCTAATTTTCAATTATGATGTTCCTTCTTAAATTAACCCATTCGAAGAATTATATATTCTACAAATTTAGCAGATAAATAGTACATCTTGCTTTCCTTGATAGTGCTCAAATCATCTAACCCCAACTTCAAGCAAAATGTTGTCATTAAAATAAAAGGAAAAGAAAAAGAGTGGAAATTCAACATGAATTTTATAAAGATGCATCGACCAATGGTTACATTGGGAGTGGATTGCAATTGTAGGAGTTTGACAAAATATCCAATGAATGAGCACCATCACAGCCATCTCTATCACGAAGTGTAATACTACTAGTTGTTACAACCGAAAAGACAACATAAACGTGTGGGGTTTTCATATCTTAATTTCTTACACTGAATTTACCAATTTTAGGAAACACTTCATGTCCCACAAAATTGTTTTTAGGTTTCTAATTGTCAATTCGATGGTTGTTTCAAAGATGTTTCTAGGCAAAAAATCAGATCCTAGAAGCAGATGAGATATGATGTGTACATGAATTTGTATTTTGTAGTGTACTAGTGGTAGGGTTTTTCCTTTTTTCAAAATGGGAAATGATTTTATATACTTTTTAGTTTTTATAGAGATAAATAATTGGAAGATTTTATTTCTTTATTTTTGAGTATTTGAGATTAGTACCAATGAAAATCCTTCATAGTTATAGAGTGTCAAACTCCACCCAAGTATGGGAGCCGGAGGGATTTGAATCCATGTAGTCATTTCCCCACACTTTTAGTAATTGTAGTGTAAATATGGTATTCTTTCAGAATTAAACATTTGTAGACTATCTATCACATGGAATAAATCATAACCAGTCGTTTAATTTTAGGTTGCGTTTGGTTAGGGTGCATCTGAGATTAAGGGTGTAATGTGCCTTTTGAAATCTTAGATAGTCATGTTTAGTGTGCGGGAGTGGAGATTCCGGATCGCCAACATTCTCGGTGCCACATAGGATTAGTGGAATGTTGCCCGGAATCACATACCCAACTCCCCCCTTGGTTTTGTGATATTCCCCCGGAATCTGAATTTTTTTTGGCAAAAATGCCCCCCCTTTAACCCTTTTGGACCATCATGCCATCAAAGTTGTAAGATATTACAACTTATACCAAAATAAAAAATTAAAAGAACGAAAAAAAAAACAGACTTCATTCCGTTTTTTCTTCTCAAAACCCTAGCGTCGCTCTTTTGCTCTCGATTTGTCGAAATCTGGTCAATCTGAAGCTAATTTGAACTGTCATTGCCACTGTAAGTCTCACTCTCTTGATTTCCTCGGGTCAGATGCATCTTTTTTGCTTCATAGGGTTTCGAAATGCCTCTGTTTTTACTTGAAAATAGGTTTCGAAAACCCTTTTTCTTTCTTCAAATTAGGTTTCGAAATCCTCTGTTTTGCTTCAAATTAGGTATAAAAAAACCTTTTGTTGTGCTAATTCATTTGTGTTCGCAATGCCTTACTTTTGCTTGAAATTAGGGTTCGAAATGTCTTTGTTGATTTTGTTATGTATATCGAGTATAATTTTTGGGTTGCAGTTTGTGTCTTTTTTTTTTAGGATATAATCTAAACTGCCTTAATCGCCTATGTTTTTTTTTGTTTCGAGTATAATCTATTCAGGCTGTATTTGAATGCCAGATTCTTGTTGGGTCATTGCTTCTAAATAGATTCTCATGTGTTGCACTTGATGTTGTTGTTTACATAAATTTCTCTGTTTAGTTTATGTCATTGCTTCCTCTGTTAATATGCTTTTATATGGTTCTTGGAACTATGTATGTAAGTTGTTGAAATTGGAATTGTCTCCAAGACTAAGTTGTTGTCTAGTTTCATTTTTGGGTTTGTTTGTTTACCTTTTGGTAATGAGTGTCTTAAGTCTATTCGCAGTTTTAGCATTCACCCATGGATCCTCGTAGGAGACATAGAGTTTGGACAGATGAGGAAAATAGAACTTTAGTCGATTGTATGAAACATTATGATGATCTCAGGCTGCGATGGGGTGTTGTACTTGATTCCATATTCTCTCTGATTGAGCAAAAGTTTCTTGGCTCGTTCCTTAGCAAACCCCATGTTAGGAGCAGAATAAGAACAATGAAGAGGGACTATTGGCAAATCAAGGAGATGTTAAAGTACCCATTGTTTCGTTGGGATGAAACCAATCATAAGGTTAAGGGGGAACCAGCTGCATTTGAGATGTGGTTGAAGGTAAGAAACTGAGCCCATAGGCATTTCCTTATGAATTTAGTTAGTTTGAAAAACCGTTAATACATTAAAATTGTTTGTTTATTTCAGGAACATCCTTATGTTAAGAGGGTCGAGTGCAAGAGTTTTCCCTTGTATAATGATTGGGACAAGTTGTTCAACAAAGTTAACAGGGGTTAGAGTAGTTTATAGCTGAGATGTTTTAAGTTGTTTGGATGTTTTATGTAGTTTAAATTTTTCTGCCCTTGTTTGTTTATTTTTCTTGAATTATTTTTCTTGTTGACAGTACTTGATTTCATTAATGTACTTAGTTATGCTGGAGAAGCTGTTTAATTACTTATCACAGTCGTTTATTACATGTTGTATTTTATGCATTGAGCATCTTTCGAATTAAATTGTCTTGATAAGGTACAGTCATGGATAGGCCTAGGGGTCTTTCTAGAGTCTGGACAGCTGATCAAGATAGAATTTTAGTTGAGTGCATGCATCGTATTGATGCTGCTGGGCATTGTTGGTCTAAATTAGTGGATATGCTACCAGAATTAATGATTGAGATCCGCTTATCTGGTTTTGGCTTCACACAGCCCCAAGTTGAGAGAAGAATAGGGGAATTGAAGTGGGACTACTTTCAAATCAGGCACATGTTGAGGGTGAACCCTTTGTTTCATTGGGATGCAGTGAATCATAAAATTGATGAACCATCAGCATTGGATACGTGGTATATGGTAAGAAACAACCCTGATTATAAATAAATTGGTTTATTATATCAGATTTGAGGGGTTTTATTATATTAATAAACATTCAATCATTATTGCAGGAACATCCTGTATATGCAAGCCTTCGATTCAAAAGTTTTCCTCTGTTTGAGGATTTGGATGATATATTTGATGAGTGCTGATTAGGGTTTGGCTTTGGCTTAGTTTAGGATTTGGATAATCTGTAGAACATGAGTTCTTAACATTGGTTTAGTTACTTATGTGTGTGTATTTGGATTGATAAAATTATTTATTGATATTGGCTTTACTTGCTGCCATTATGGATTTTATGCATCTATCATTTATGTTATGTGTCATTATGGAATTATATGTATTTTTATGGATGGCAGTTTAGGATTCAATCATGGATATGCCTAGGACTATTGGTAGAGTCTGGACAGATGATGAAACTATTATTTTAGTTGACATGATGTTGGGTATTGGAGATACTAGGGAACGTTGGGAGAATAATAAAGAACTGCTAGTAGACATGATTGAACTTAACTTACCTGGTTGGGGCATAACACAACCCCAAGTTGAAGCTAGAATTAAGTGTTTGAAGAGAGACTATTTCCAAATCAAGGAGATGCTGAGGTCTCCAGTGTTTTACTGGGATGAAGTGAATCATAAGATTGAGGGTGATAAAGAAGCATTGGATATGTGGTTTAGGGTAAGAAACCTCGGCTACTTATGCTACATGGTTTATTTCATGATTTGGATAAGCAGTTACATTATATTAATAATCTCAACATTTATTAATGCAGGAGAATCCTTGTTCTGCAAGGCTTCGAGGGAAATCTTTTCCCCTCTATTTGAAAATGGCCTATCTGTTTGATTTGGATAGAAACATCCAGTACCTCTAGTTGCTGACATTGTGTCTAAGTTGATGACATTCCAGTACTTAGTTACTTCTAGGATTTGGCTTAGCCTTGGTTTAAGATTTGGACAATGTTTGTTTATGGTTTAAGTTGATCACATTGTGTGTTTAGTTACTAGACAAACTAATTTTAATTTATGCTTAATTGATGCTTATGGTTTGAATTATGGAATTATTAGTGTTTATGGTTTGAAAATGATTTGTGCTTGTATTTGTTTAGGTTTGTGATAGAAATGAGTGGAAAGTATTATGTTGTTTCGAGGGTCGCAAGCTGGGAATTTATGGAAGTTGGGAGGAAGCAAAGAACCAAGTTAAGTTTTCGAGGTTGTCACCATAAGATGTACAAGGATCAAAAGGAAGCGGAAATGACTTTTCTTGAGTATTGGAACCTCAATGAGGTTGAGGACAAATTAATTAAGAAACAACCCTTGAAAATGAAAGAGATCAAAGCTTCTATTGTTGATAAATCCTTTCATAAAGTATTAATTGTGGGATTTGGGGTAGGGTTTGTTACAACATTGTTTATTTTGTGGGTTGGAAAATGAATTAGAATAATGTAGTTTACTTAAATTAATTTAATGTTTTTAATTAATTAAAAATATTTTTATGTGTAAATCCATAAAATTAATTAAATTGAACTTATTAATATTAGATATATGTTTTATAGTAATTTATTTATGTATTAATGTATCATTATGTAATAGTGTAAGTTGATTGCTAACATATAAATTGAGAGGGTATGAAGGTAATCTACCATTTTTGGATTGTAACATTCCGGCAAACCAAATACGGTATGTAAAGATATCCGGAAATGTCAATCAAACAAAAAAAAAAGACATTTATCCGGGAATGTGATATCCAGGTAAGTTGAACCCAAAATATTTACACTGTTGGATATCTGAAATAGCCCCAAACCAAACGCAACCTTAAGGTTCTGACTTCTAAGTGTGGAGCTCGTTTTACTTTTTTATTACACATTATCTTTCCATTTATAATGTAATTAATCTTAAAAAATCATTTTAAAATAAAATAAAATTTTGTTGAATTAAAAATATAATATTAAATTTAGTAAATTTAAGCGTGCCTAAAACAATTTTATTGATAGGTCAGGTCAAACCATAAATAAGCAAATAAATTGTTAAGCATGCTCAACTCATGCACATTGCTAATAAAAGAAGTTCCCATGCCATGTACAAAAAAAGTTCTCATGCCAAAGATATTATATCATTACTAATTACTAATACTATTGAATGTTTAAAGTGTAAGAATTCTTATTAGGTGACAAAATTCTTAAAACAAATCATAGGGATTAGGGAGGAAATTAAGTTCATTGGTACAAAACCGAAATTTACTATTATAACTCAACAAACTCAACACAAACCACATATAACATAAGGATTATTGAGTAATTAGTTAGGAGAGAAAAGACTAAAATGGGATGAAAAGATTGTCCCAAATTGAAAGTTGAAAGAGAGTGTGAGTGATTTCACATGGTTATAAAAGTAATGGGTAAAATATATATTACACTATGAATAATTATGCTTTCGATAAAAAGAGTTCCTTTTGATTATAGTCATGCCAAAAGCAGAGCAAAGAAAGAATTAAGAGAAGGTTCAACGTCTGATCCTAAGATCTTTGACATTTTGCATAAGGAATTTGGATTTTGGAAAAGGAAAAAGTTCTAAACTATAAAGATTTGCTGGTATTTGAAAAACCTCAACCAAACTCTCTTAAAAAATATATAATTAATCAAATTAATAAACCTTTTCACTAACCTTATCTTATTCAAAGTGCTTTGCCTGTTTTTATATTTTATCAGATAATAATAATCAAACGCGGTTTCCCCACGGAATACAAGCTTTTACGTTTGGATAAATTTTCTAACCAATACTCTCTACATTTTTATACTTCATTTTATGTCTTTGTTGTACCTTTTTTTTCCTTTGCCCATGATTTCATATACTCTGTTTACTTTATTTTTTCTTTTGGCTAACAACGCGCAATTTAATAATTTAATCTGAAAGTTTAAGAAATCTTTTTACAAGTGATGATAATACCTAAAAGATCTTCAACTAACAACCGTCCACCTATATATATTAACTAACAAACTGCCTACACCATAATTAAAGGCTTTAATTCAAAAACAATTCATAAAAAGTTGGTGTTGAGTTGTTCTTGCATCCTCCAACATCTCCTTTGGTCTCCCTAGTGCCCAATTTATTCTTCACTACTATCTTTATTTTTTTAAGAACTTTATTTTGAAGAATACATTCTTTATTTGTTTAACAAATGACACTAGCATTCTTTTCCTTCCTCCTTTTCCTTTCTTTTTTTTTCTTTAAGAATGTTACACTTGTTGGTCATTCAAGAGATTTAGATATATATATTTACCAAAGGAAAGTTGGTAATTAAGTGGTAACATGGTCTAATATGACTTGTTAATTGATTAATTGATTAATTACTTATTATAACTTTAGGAAAATAAAATTAAGGGTTTTGAAGAAGGATAAAAAAGGAGAAGCAAAATGGAGGAATAAACGGGATGATATATAATTACCAAGATAGTTCGTGTAGTAGGAATTTGATGTCTTTATAAGCAATGTTTTGCATTCTACGAATTACTATTTTTATTTATTTATTTCTTATATTAGATAATTTGGTCATTGAACATTAAATAAAGTGACAATTAGTTTTTAAATTTGTAAAAAATGGAGAAATTAGTCATTTTGGACGGAAATTGGTACATGTCCATTGTTTGTCCAAAAATGGCTAATTTGTCCCATTTTTACAATTTCAAATAGGAAAATTATTCAATACACCGTCAGTGGAGTTTAGCAGGCTGCACGTGCGTGTCTAGAAGGGTGACATGTGTTCCCTTAGGGACTAGATTGAAATATTAAAAAATTAATTAATTCTGAAATGGGGGTACTTGTCAACCTTTCAACCCACTTATTGAGTTCAAAAACTAAACTGACGGTGTATCAAATAATAATTCTTTCAAATATGCAATTGGCAATGCCAATTTTAGAAGTTCAATGGCAAATTTGTCCATTCCTTACAAGTTAAAGGGTCAAAATGTCCATTAATCCTTACAAGTTAAAAGGTCAAAATGTCCATTAAACCTTTTTTTTAAATAATTTCTAATTACTTTTGGATAATATCAAAAGTCAAAACATTTTCAATCTAAAAAAAAGTCAAAACATCTTTTTGTTAAAAAAGCATCAATATATATATATATATATATATATATATATTTAAAATTTTCATTACTTGTTTTCAAGTGATCCATTTCTTCTCTTTTCTATTGGAGAATGCATCATTAGATTATACACGTGTCCAAACTCAAAGTCCATATTTGATACTCCCTCTGTCCCTAATTATAAGTCGCTTTTTGGTCAACCAACATCAAATTTTGACCAATGATTTATGAAAAAAAAATATAAAATTTAATTTAAAAAAAATATGTGTTCAAAAGTTTGTAATTCAAAATTTATAAATGTTATTTTTTAAAATTATATTACTTTATAAATAATGGTCAAAGTTTGGTTTGGTTGACCAAAAAGTGACTTATAATTAAGGACAGAAAGAGTATTTTTCAAGAAAAAAAGGAAAAAAAAGTCAATGTTTAATAAATTAATCAATTACCAAAATTATTAATAACCATGCCCAATTGGTACTTAATCGCACCTAAAATTCTTGACGGAGGAAGCAATTGGTTTGTTGACCTTGTACTACTACTAAATTAACTTTTGATATACTATTGGAGAAAATTTAAGTTGACCCAACTTTAGTGTGAGTTTGGGGTGGATGTTATAGTAAACAATAGTTCTAGTAGACACATTAAACTCCGACTGATTTAGAGTTGAGGCACCCTGTGTAAAAATAAAAATTTTTGATGTGTATTTTTTTACGAAACTTGAAATTAGAAACTTCATTTAAAAGATAAAAATATCAATTAGTCCAAGTGTTGGTGTGAATTATTACAAGTTTTTATACCTTAAATGCAAGTCTTATCAAGTTGGTCAGTCACATGAGTTGAACAAAACTTTTGAACTGAATTTCTCTTGATTTACTAGCATTTTCAAGTTAAGAAGCGAGTGATATACCCAAAAGTTTCTGTTTCGAGACTTTGATTGAAGGAAACAAGTACTTAATTACTTATTCTTGCCTTCTTGGGTAATTAGGATTTCAATTTAAACAATCCAGATCAAGTAAATTTTGTGGCCATTTTATATGAAAAAGAAAGTAACATAGCATTTTATACCAGACCTCAAACCAGTACTTCATACAAGCTGGATTTAATTTCCCCTTATCTATTATTATGGTGTACTAAACATCATGTATTGAGTAACATATTTGCAAAACAGGAAAAAACATGGGACTTTGCTGAAAAAAACTTTAAAATATTTAAACATGACAAAGAGAGAAACAAAAAAAAATAAATAGTGCTACAAATTTGAGCAAATCCTTTGCTTAATGAGGAAAGAAAGAAATATTTTAAGTATTTTGGAATAATGATATAATAATATAAAATTAAAAAAGATTATTAAGAGGAAAGAAAAATAATGAATCTTTTCGGATAATAAGAGCCCACTGCATGCCCCCACCAAAGTCCACCTCAAGCAAATTGAACAAGTCACCATCTTCCCTTTTTCTCTTCTATAAAATCAAATCAAAATCAAAATTCATCCCCAAACACACATACAAAAAAAAAAAAAAAACTCTTGACTGAAATTCTGCATGAAACCATCCACGTGCCGTCACCCCTAATCGCTCTCTCATTTTCTCACTTTCCTTAATTCCTTATTTCCTTATAACTTAAGAAAATTTAATACTAAGAGATAGACACCCCAAAAAAAACAGAGTCACTGCCATTTTCAATCTGTGTCAGTTTTCCCGAGAAAATTAAAAACCTCTCCCAGAAAAAAAAAATCCCATGAATTTTATTTTCAAAACAAAATAAAATCCGAAAATACAAAACGTATTCCCAAAGAGAGAGGGGGGGAGATAGGAAGCAGAGGGACAAAAACAGAGTTCGAAACAAATAAAAGATTCATCGAAAGCACAAGAAAAGCCCTGAATCAAAGGCGGCCCAGAACCAGCTGAAGCAGCAGCACCGACCCTGTCTCTCTGTCTCTTCTACTTCCATCTTTAACTCTCTCTCTCGCACACCGCTTTAATCTGGTACGAATTTCCTTTTTGTTTTTAGCTCTGTTCGTTGCTTTTATGAAAAACCCTTTTAAGTAAAAGAAGGTTTATTGCTGTTTCTCAGAGCTAGTATGTGAAAATTCTAGTGTAGTTCAAGGAAATAAACAAAACCCAGAAACCTAAACCCTAGCTTTATCTCTTCTGCCCTTGATTTACACTACATTTAAGCTGAAATTTCATTTTAGCTGAACCCTTATTTGTAGATAATGGCATTTGATCAAAACTCAATACCAAAAGAACTAAGGCCGTTGAATGTAGCTAGAACTGTAAATGAAGAGCCCCGCATTGGGGCTGCGGTGGCAGCTACTACTAATGGCGGTGCTAGAACCATTGAAGGGGTTTTTTCTACCCCAGCTCGAGAGCCTGGGAGTCCTGGTTCCATGCCTGTTTTTTATCCGGCAACAGTGCCTGATGCTGGTTTTGTAGGTTTAGGGTATGGGAATGCTGTGCCCTTGGCACCAGGAATCCCTGCATGGAGGCCTCAGGTTCCGGTAGCCATGCATGTGCCTGTGACGGTGCCTGTTGGACATCCGAGTATGAATCCGGTTGTTGGGTTTGGTTATAATCCAAATTTTAGCAATAGGGTGGTTGCTAATGCTGTGGATCAGGTTAGTAGTGATGGAGTTGCTGGGCATGGTTATAGTCCTAGTTTGGGCAATAGGGGTAGTGGGAATGGCAGTGATCAGATGAGTAATGATACAATGCCGACAAGTTTTGGACTTAGTTCCAATATGGGAAACAGGGGCAGTGGCAATGCAAGTGATCAGTCAGGGAATGAGTTAATTGGTGGAGTCAATAATAAGCCAAATTCGGGACTTAGAAGTAATGGCAGTGGGGCTGATCAGGTTGGTGATGAGGGTGGGGATGATTCAGTGTCAGGGAAAAAAGTCAAGTTTTTGTGTAGTTTTGGGGGAAAGATATTGCCTAGACCTAGTGATGGGATGTTGAGGTATGTCGGGGGGCAGACAAGGATTTTTAGTCTCAGGAGAGATGTGAGCTTTAATGACTTTATGCAAAAAATGGTGGATACTTATGGGCAACCTGTAATTGTTAAGTACCAGCTTCCTGATGAGGATCTTGATGCATTGGTGTCCATTTCATGCTCAGATGATCTTGATAATATGATGGATGAGTATGAGAAGGTGGTTGAAAGGTCTTCAGATGGATCAGCTAAATTAAGGGTATTTTTGTTTTCGGCTTCGGAACTTGATCCTTCCGGTATGGTTCAATTTGGGGATTTACATGATAGTGGGCAGAAATATGTTGAGGCAGTGAATGGAATCATCGATGGAGTTGCTTGTGGTATCACGCGGAAGGAGAGCATAGCAAGTGTGGCTTCAACCCAGAATTCTGATTTTAGTGGGACTGAGGCTGTTGATAGCATAGGTGCTGGTCAAGGGGACGTTAATGGACCTCCATCGACAAACATGTTATCACCTAGTGGAATTTCAGCTACTTCTCATGATACTGCTCCAAAAATGATGGCTGTGGATCCTAATCCTGCTGTTTATGTAGATGCTTCTGCTATTCATTTAGGAATTCCAACGGTTAAGTCTGCTCCTCCTCAAACAGCATCCTGTCAACCTGAGATTGAATCAGATAGGTTGGTACCCCTTACTTCGACACAGCAGCAAATTGGATATGATCTACAGCATCACTATGCATCTACTTATATTGATCCTCGCCATGAAGTCATGAACCGTGCTGATTATGCACATCTTGCACCTCAAATGGGGTTCTCAAATTCTAACTTGGTGGGAAATACTAGTTCTGTATATGGTCAACAGCAGTTTCGTGATAATGCTCCTGGATTTACTCATCAATTCATTCCTGCTTTGCACATGACAATGACTCCCTCCACTTCCCATGTAGCTATTAGACCAGCTGTGATTCAGCCAGTGTTGCAACCCCAACAAACTCCTCTGGAGCGTTATCCTGATGAAGGTGCATTTGGAACAAGGGTAGTTCAGCGTCCAACTGATCAGAGCCACAATGTCTATCAGGCCCAGATTCCAGCAGCAATGATTGGAGGAGGTTATGCCTGGCATCATATTCCACAAACTGAGCATGTTGTCTTCTCAGATGGATCATTGCCTCGGCATCAGGTAAATATTACTGAGAAGATCCCAGGGCTAGAGGACTGCCATATGTGTCAGAAGGCATTGCCTCATGCACATTCTGATCCCATGGTACAGGACCTAAGAGACAGTGGTGTAACACCTATGGTAAACACAAATTCAATTTATCATAGTCTCCGCCCCGAAGATGCTATGAGATTTTTATCAGTAAACAGAGTTGCGGTGACTGGACCTTTGGGGGATGGCATTGTTGACCAAGGAGCTAAGGTTCAACAGCTTGGTCACGTAGATCAGGTTGGAGCACTTAAGTCAGACGCAGTTGGATTCTCTCAAGGTCTTGAGGTGAATGAATTTGAGAGAAATATTTCCCCTAAAGCAGATAACTCTGACCATCCTGGAACTGCAAGCCAGGGTGTGATAGGTTTGGCGGGTGAGTTACAATCGCCATATGTTTTGCCGACTCAATACCAGTTTAAAGAAGAGGTTCAACATGTTGGGGCAATGGGCATTCAAGCTTCAGAACAGCCAGCAAATGAAGCCTTGAGGGAAAGTCATGGCAAATTTTCTGATTACTCCAAAGAAGATATTGTAGACCCTAATCATCTGATCCCAATTGATGGGATGGTGGAAACTCTTCGGATCAGCAATGAGCAGATTAAATCACCTGTGGATAAAACCAGAAAAGAAAATATATTGGATGAGAGACTGCCGGAAATAGCAGGGAGAGGGGTGCTTTCACAAAGCAAACAAATAGACTCTAATGAAATGGCTATTTTGGGTAATGCAGTAACACATTCACAACCAAAACTTGGAGCTCAAAACCTGGATTCTGTTGAAGTTCTATTTGCGAACCCTTCTGCTGTTGAGTCAGCATATAATTTGGATGATATGACATGGTTGCAGCAGAAATTTGCAAAAAATGACACTGTATCTGCCCCTTTGAATATTGATGCTCAAACTTCCTTGTCACCATCCAATAGGGGTGGAGATGCTTTAGATTCTGCCAACTCACTTTTTAGCAATCAAGATCCTTGGAATTTGCAGCAAGATACTCATTTCCCTCCTCCTAGACCCAACAAAATTCAAACAAAGAGAGAAGGATTTGCTCCTAGAGGCCCTTTTGGAGATAACCAGGTCGCAATTAGTGGAGAGACACGGTTGGAAGATGAAGTTTACCAGCTGTCAAGCCATTTAAACAAGGATTTCAGTTCAGATCATACCCAGTCCTCAAAAGGTGAGATATTTGATTTTAGTGTTACCATATGTCACTGTATGATTGTGGAATAAATGTTCATTGTTGTGTTTACTGCAAATTGCCAAAGGCTCAGCTGAGGAACTCATCAAAAAAGAACTACAAGCTGTTGCTGAGGGAGTGGCTGCTTCTGTGTTTCAGTCATCAACAGCTTCCAATGCTGACACACCAGCACAGCTCGATACTGGTTTTGAAGCCAATCAAGACACGGATGTTTCAACTAGTGACATTGAAATGCAGCATAAAGCTAAGTTGGAGGTGTGCAATCTAAGATCTATTTGTTTTCTGTTTATATGCTATGTCCTCCCCCCTTTCCCTGAGCTGTCTTTCATGATATATGTATGAGCTCAGGAAATCAAGACCAAACAGCCAGATAGAACAAACTTCGGTATTCGAGTTTCAGATGGCATTGGTCGCTTGCAGGTAGAAGCAGTGGTTTTTTTTTGGGCGTTTTACTGTTTATTTTTATTTCCCTCTAATCTAGCTATGTGTTCACTTCGCAGATTATTAAAAACATTGACCTCGAAGAGCTGCGGGAGCTGGGTTCTGGCACGTTTGGCACTGTTTATCATGGGAAGTGGCGTGGTACTGATGTTGCAATTAAACGAATCAATGATAGATGTTTTGCCGGAAAACCTTCTGAACAAGAACGCATGGTTTGACTCTCTCTTTTCCCACTGCACGCTTCTATTTTCTTCATATTAGTTCCATGTCATAACTTCACTTGCTAACAACATGTACTGTGGTAATGCATATAATCAGATAGATGATTTCTGGAATGAGGCAATTAAGCTTGCTGAATTGCATCATCCTAATGTGGTGGCCTTCTATGGTGTTGTGCTTGATGGTCCTGGTGGCTCTGTGGCAACAGTTACAGAGTACATGGTTAATGGTTCTTTAAGAACTGCTTTACAGAAGAATGAGAGGTATCACAAGATTATAGTTTTGTTGGCTATACTATATAATGTTGTTTATATAATTCTGCTTCAATTGTATGTTACTGGTAATATTGAATGACCTGCTGTTTTCAGGAATCTTGATAAGCGTAAACGTCTCTTAATTGCCATGGATGTGGCCTTTGGGATGGAGTATTTGCATGGAAGGAATATTGTGCACTTTGATTTGAAGAGTGACAACTTACTAGTCAATCTTCGAGATCCTCACCGTCCAATTTGCAAGGTTAGTGGTTGGGCCTGAATTTTATTTGCAATCTCATTTTGATGCAAGTGCTACTTCATTCCAGGCATCCTAGATGAAGTTGGCTTTTCTTTATATTCATTCTAGGTATTAAGTTGACAGACTTGTGAATTTGGTTTTTTACTGGAGTTCATTAATTTGGCATATTAACAAAGTAGTATTGTCTTAGACTCTCATGGTAAGAAGATAATTTCATAACTGAGTTGGCTGATATATAAGGTATTCAGTTATTGCTGGCTAAGTAGTTGGGGGTGGGATTGGGTTTTACTGCAGATATCCATAGATTATGTTTTGCTAGCATACGCAATTACTAACATTAGAACAGTGCAAGGCCTATGCATGCTTAGCAGAGCCATTACTAATATTAAAATAGTGCAAGGTCTTTTCATGCTTACTCTTTTACATAGCTGTAAAAGACTAAGATTTGACTAGTTTGTAGTGATTGAGTTGATTATTTGTGGATTTAACTCGAATCAGTTACCATGTATTGGTTTATCATATACGTTTGAAAACACCCCTTTGTGTTTTCTTCACATTACTAAAAAAGGAGAAGGATAAAGGAAAATTTAATGAAGCATTAAAGATTATGCTCCTCTTACTCATAAAAGGTTCCTTAGATATCATTTGCAAACTTCTAACAAATTGGTCCTTTATATTTTGCAAGAAAAAAAAAGAGACCTCTATGTGCCTCATTGAATCTTATCTTGAGTTGGAGGACTTGATTTTCTCAACATAAATTATGATTTATGGTTATATCTATTCCTTTAACATTGCTTTTGCTTACTGGTTTTAATGACCATTTCAATGGATTCAGTACTCATGTATATTCTTTGGTACCAGGTTGGTGATTTGGGCCTATCTAAGGTGAAATGTCAAACACTGATCTCAGGTGGCGTGCGTGGAACACTTCCATGGATGGCACCAGAACTTCTGAATGGCAGCAGCAGTCTTGTCTCAGAGAAGGTTTGCTATTTGCTCTTGTTTCTATTACCCTTGTCACTTTATGTTTTTTCACATGCTCTCACTTAATCATGTTCTACATAAATCATGAGAAGGGTGTTCTTTTTCCCTATTTATTTAGTTGATCATGAGAATCTTTTTTCTGATATTTGCTGTAATTTAGGTTGATGTATTCTCCTTTGGTATTGTGATGTGGGAGCTTCTCACCGGAGAAGAACCATATGCAGACTTACACTATGGGGCTATTATTGGTAAATGCATTATTTGAGAACACAATCGTGAATTCTGTTCTTTGTGCTTCGATGGATCAAAGTTTGTCTCACTGAGATCATTTGCTTGGAATTCCTTTCAGGTGGTATTGTGAGTAATACACTACGGCCACCAGTTCCAGAATCATGCGACCCGGAATGGAGATCATTGATGGAGAGATGCTGGTCATCGGAGCCACCAGAGAGACCGAGCTTCACTGAGATTGCAAATGAGTTGCGCAAAATTGCTTCCAAAATTCCACCTAAAGGGCAAAACCCATCATAAAGCACACCACACCTCTGTTTCCAAAAGATTTTGGACAATCTGCTCGCTGTTGGCATCTCCTTTCAAACCGGTTTGACATAAATATTGAACGAATACATCGTAAATGTGCTTGGCTTGAATGTAAACAGGGAACTAAGCTTTTTCTTTTATTTATTTATTTTTTAGCCCACTTTTTTTTTAAATAGTGTTATTATAGAAATTATATTGGGTTTGGTTGTGTTTGTTACTTACAATTCCATCTAATGCAATTTTTTCGTCAATCATGATGAAATCTTAACATTACAGTAACAAAGCCGATTTTTTGGTATTTCTTCCTGAAATTCTTGTTAACCGGCCCGAATTATGATCCGACCTGATATTTGTGAAGTTACGAATTTTGTGGATTTTTCCTGGAGGTCTGTGATGGAAGCCCGACCGCAGCCCAGCACTGACCTCATGCAGGGATTAATAGGTATGGATTAGTTGTCCTAGTCAAGATAAGAACTAAATACTAGGTCGATATCTTGTATTCTTAAGTTGTATCGTTTTCTCCCAAAATTAAAAATTAATAAGGGTCGATATCTTGTATTAAGTTGTATCGTTTTCTCCCGTATTAAGTTGTATCGTTTTCTCCCAAAATTAATAAGAATCTCTCTCTGCCCGTGGACGTAGATCAAATTGATCGAACCACGTAAATCTTCTTATTCTTGTTTGTTCTTTTAGACTTGATTAATCGCAACACCTCCTGTCTCTTCAGAATTCTTGTTTCAACCTTTATAGAAGTGCAACATGAAAATAAGGGTTATGGTTTTTGAGCTAACCATCAATCGGACCATGCCATTTGCCCTCTAAAATCTATTGACTATTTGGCAAAACAGCATTTAAGTTTTTAACTTAAAAGCTACAAATGCTCGCTCCAATATTCACCCGAGTTCGAGCCCAGTCTTCATTAGAGATCTGTGAGTCAGAGTCTGATAAGTTTAGTTTCTCAGAAAAGGCCAAAGGGAGTTCCTTCTTATATTAATTGAGTCTAATGAGTTTCACGAAAATTTATAAATTCTCAAAGGGTTGACGGTTTGTCAAGGTAAGTTTTGCTAATTGATACTTGATTTACGTTTACCTGTAGACTCTTTAAAGAGTAAATCAATTTAAACAGATTAGGTTTTTCTTAGGTCTAAAAGGAAATTGGTCACTCTTTTAAAGTAACTAGGTTTTTGCCCGGCGCGCTACGCTGCGCCGATTACTCACTAAAAATCTGGTGCAAAAAACATTCAATACAAATTAATGTATATGAACTTGAAGCATGTCCAGCAAAATCAACCAATGTGAAAATCCAAGTAATTAACACAATCTATTTGCTCAATCGAAATTACAAAGTCATGAACAAAGTCTTTAATTAATTTCCAACCCGGAATTTCCTTACAAACATGAAACAATTATACTTCATAGCAAACATATCAGCATAAACATATGGTTAAAGAAAAGAGCAAATAAAAGTCAAACATGACTGATAAACGTATCTATACTACAACAACATAGAAATAGAAAAGAAAAAAAAAAGCTAATTAAAGAAACCTAATCAAAGCTATGTCTCTCATATTCAAATTTACTCTTTTTAGTAGCAGGCTCTCCACTCTTCTCGTTGTGCTTTCCTTGCACACCTGTGATTCCTCAAGATGTTTTGCAACTTTAAGGTTGTTCCTCAAATTGCCTCCCTCCTCAATGGCAGTACTTGTGTCATCAAGAAGGCATGTTGCAGTTCAGCAAGTAACTGGAACCAATTTATCATATTCATCAAAAGCATAATGAAACAGCATCTTAAAAATGCAAATTTTTCATTAAATCAATTCATCATAATATCGTTGAGTATTACAAACACTTTGATTGACTCTGCTTATTCAATGTAGGCATATATTAATTGGACAATGAGATAGTGAAAGAAGCAAGAAAAAATAAAGGAACGTGTTTTGACTATTATATGTTCATCAATCACAAATTAATTTGCAACAAACAACTTTTCATAAAAAGGAGCCGAAGGGTAACCGTAATATTCACCTGGGACTTTAACACCTTTGAGATATAAACTCCCAATCAACAACCTGAGGAAAAAAATGAAAATTATAGTATTTTATTCTTAGAATTACCATAAAGAGTCGAAAATAGTACAAACTAAATGAAAGTGGGATACCCTGTTTCAACGTAGTACCATTGATTTAAAAGAATTAATTACCAAATCAAAAAATTACCAAATCAAGATTTGAAATGAAAGAACTTGATTAATATGCGTGTGAGCATGAATATGAATTAAATTATTCCCCTCATCAATAAAGCCTTGAGAATTTGTACAAATTCAAATTCTAAGAATATAATAAAATGATTCATTATAATATATATATATATATATATATATATATATAGACATGAGTAACCTGTATCTGTTTTGGGAATGTGTCACTGGAAAACATTATTTGTCTAACACTAGCTGGGTGCATGTCGGTTTGTTCCACAGTTTTTTCTTATTTGAGGCTCAAAAGCCATGTCCACCATTTTGTCTAGCTCATCAAGGGGCAAGGATGTGATCAATGTAAAGAAACTCCAGCTCTCCCTACCAAGACTACCAATCTTCCAGGAGTTGCAAAAGAGTATATATCAACACCTGTCTCCAACTCCTTTAGTTGTGGCCAAATAAATATCATTAACTTAGAATATACAAATATAATGACAAATATGGTAAAGCACAAGCTCGAATGTAGTGGTGATAATCTAACATGTTATATGAAGCTGCAATGTTGCATACAATATGACTGATTTATGTCAAATCTCATTTAACTGCAGTTGTCCAAGTTGTGATTTTTAAATAATAAGATCACCCTAAAGAATATCGCAAGGTTTGCAAAATAGCATTCATGAAGGAAAAGATCTGATCTGAGTGATGCAAAATCCATAAGGAACAGGTAAACAACCATACAATTTGAAACACTCCTAAGCCACCTGTTTAAATGATGATCATTTTTTTGACCAATGAACTTCTCAAAATGAATTAGACAGTTCAAAATTTGGAAAAACTTCTCTTCAGAAATAATATTACCAACCATGTAAGGGACTCTGGGAAGAAATTAAACCCAATAACAATCATAACTGCCCATAGGATCATTCCAGCAACCAAGAACCAACTTCAAGTAAGCCTCTTGAAATAATTTTCTGGATTGGTTATGTTAATCATGATAATTAAAATCTGGGGGTGCTTAAATACCATCATTTTTGCCATGAAGCATTAGCAAAAAAGCAAAACAGTAAAAAAAAAAACAGCTCTACAAATACAGCTATCTTGCAATCTGATTTCGGAGAATCTAATAGGCCACTCACTTGAAACTACTCTGTTCACAGGAAACAATACCAAACAAATGACAGAGGAAATCACAAAAGCATTGTGTCTAAACATAATATCAGTCTCAATCAAAATATAATCTAGCCTAAAAGAAGCAACAAAAGAATTACCTAAACTCAGCAAACAATCATCACTAAAACTATAACAATAAGAAATGGGTAAAAGAAAGAACAAACAACCATACAAAAAGCTGACTCAATTCAAACCGACAGCTAAAATGAGTAAAAGGTCACTAAAGAAAGCTTTTTACACCTGTGATTAGTTTTGCCCTTGCCCAACAAAGATTAACTCAGACTGAAAATTGCAAAAGATGGGAGAGACCATAAAGTACCTATCTTGATTTCAATCGAAAAGAGCATAAAGCCCCTACCTGATGAAATCCAGCAGTGGCTGCGCTACGACGGTAGGGAACGGTTCGAATGGAGGCGGACCCAATTCAGGAGGTGGCTGTGCTCTCTCTCTGCTCCCTTTGCCAAACTTTCTGTCTCAGTCTCGACTGGATTACCCCGGTGAAAAGAGGAAGGGATGGAGAAATGAGGAAGATAAATAAAGAGGAGGGAAAAAATTGCAGAGAGAGACGTGAATGAAAGGAGAGAAGATGAAGAAAGTAGTGATTGAGCTTCTTCCCCTTTGTCCTTTCTTCTCTCCTTATTCTCTCAGTCTGTTCTCTTTCCAAAGCAAAACCTCCATCAATCCAGTGGATAATGAGTGTTTCGGGTCAAGATGGGATTTGGATCGACCCGACGGGTTAAATATTAGGAAGAAATAGATATCCAGTTAAATTTAATAAACATGAAATTACTATTAAGCCTACCTCACTAATAGGCAAATCAATGGATGAAAACCTTTAGAGCGGTTAAGAAGTAATTTCACTTCTTCTAATTATTGTTTCTTATAATATAATTTGGACTTTCGAGTTCTGAATTTTTTGTATTTTTTGACCCGTCAAATTAGGCAGAATTTCTTCGTTGAAACTTGTTCACTTTTGAAGCGCGTGATTTGCTGATAATATCATACTTAGTATCTATGACTATCTATTCCTTTTACTTCCAATAAGAACACCGCGTCGCAATGGGCCGCCAATCTGATTGGGTCAAATTCAAGTCTAAAACCCATAATTATCTACTACTTCCCATTTCAAGATTTTTATATGACTGACCAATTAGCTTCACCCACCTAAGCAATCATAGCAAACATTCCTCTAATTGCACACGTGGCAGTTTTATATTTGACCTTGATTTTATAATGTGAACTACTCATGTCATAATTGTGAAAATACTGTTTTAATTTCCTATTACCTTCTCTGATACTTCCTTCCAATGTTGTTTCTCTTCAACTTCCTAACATGGTTATCTTCCATTAGGATTCTCTTCAACTTCCTCTTTAAACCTCTTGACTTGAGATTATGTTCATATAAAAAGGCCTCCTTTTATTCCAATCCAAAACCCAAAAACCCTGTTTTCCCTTTTGTATTTTTATATTCCTTGTTTTATTCATGGCGAACTCTGAAGAGAAACCCATATTCATGCACAAGCAAGGAGACGAAGTTGATGAGGACGAAGTTTGGGATAATGGGTGCGATTGGTTCAGCCTCTTCTGCCTCAAACGCCGCCGAGAAACTGATTCCTTATTGCACCACGGCGGAGATAATCAGACGGCGGCGGAGACATGGTGGAAACACAAACTGAAGAAAGTAAAAGAAGTATCGGAGAAATTAGCAGGGCCCAAGTGGAAGAACTTTATAAGGAAGATGAGTGGGTATTTCAATAAGCGTAATAAGGGTCAAAAAAACAGGTTTCAATATGATCCTTATAGCTATGCTCTTAACTTTGACAATGGTGATGATAATGGAGGAGATGAATATTTGGTTCATCAGGATTTCCCCCACAGGTTTGCTCCTCCGTTTGCAGATGATCAGAAACAACGTGCTGGATCATGATTGTGATGGCTTTTCTAATGATTGGGAAGATTTCTTTCGCAGCATATGTAAATAAATGAAAAATATGGAATATTGGATCCTAATGTTTGCATATGTTTTCGTTTGATAATATCATAATCCATGTCGAGTGTGCAGGAATATTCTTTGGTTAATTTTGATTATATATTGCAATTTTGGAACTTGATTATGAACATAAATGCAAGGGAGGGCCTCTGTTAATTGTTATGAAGAAGTTTTGGTGGAATCTGTTAATGTTTGCTTGCACCTTAAGCTATGCCTGTCTTTCATATATGGCAAACGTGTTTGCAAGTCAATTCAACATTTGGGAACAAATTGTTAAACGTGCTTTTAGTTTTAGGTCATATTTTCATACACTCCTTGGTGGAAAGATGCCAAGGCATTGGAGCTAAGGAAATGCATATATTTCACAATCCAAGCTAAAGGACAATGCTCAAAATTGAAAAAGCAGATGACTCTGTATATTCATTCTGCAACCAGGCAACAATAATGAAAATCTTTGAGACATGATGTTTCTTGTCTTGTCTATCTATATCCTTGTCTTACTACTTTTAACCATAGTTCTGCTTCTGCAAATTAAGCAGAAACAGGGTCAATCCCCTTCTGATTCATCAACCCAAAGCTTGTGGAAGTTGGTCAGTAAGAAATAGAGGTGTTATAAGTCAAGTTACTTTGTGTTTGGATTCTTGTCATGGTTTAGAGTATTTGCTCCTGCATATGAGCTAAGTTTTGCTCCATGTAAGTAATTGTGTTTTTACTCCGAGCAAATTGTGTTTTTTGAAATCTCTAAATACCTCGCCTAATAAAAATTCTATTATACTTTTATGTTGCAGTTTAGATTTGAGGCAGAAATATTGGCATTCATTACTCTGTTTCTTCTGTTAGGGGTCTTATTATTGGTTTTCACTCTATCTCTGTATTTGTTTCTTGTACTGTCTGCCAACACCCAGAAGTGGCTTTTGCTTATATATTCTGTAAAACTAACAGGTTTTCTTGCTGGTTTTATGATGAAAAAGAAATTTCAATTTTCCGAAAATTATAAATACTGTCTGCTGAAGTTAGGAAATCACAAATTCCATTATGTTAGCCCTTGCCAGTTTATACCGTCCCCTTGAACCAAAATTTTAATGCATCTTGTTCATTCTTTCTCTAATTTAGTTTATAAGCTGGAAACTGCTATTACAGGACACAAACAAACCATGGAACTGCTCCATAAGCTGGTCATATGGAATATAAGTTAACACCATATCTCTGTCAACATGTTAAACATGTTACAGTATAAACAAGCAGACAATTACATTATAAACCCATGACTTACAGCTATTATTGTCCATAGGCATAAAAGCATGAGCCAAAAAATTACAGGACAATCTACATATATGCTACATTAATGCAATACTGATGACTTTTGGTCCAGGCTTATACACTCTAAAAGTTCAAGAATCTAAAACAAGGTATAGTATACAGACATCATCAAGTATTAGCAGATTACTCATTGACTATTACTGATTGGTGCTCATGTCAACCCCTTTGTAATACTAAACAGCAAACACGCTAATAGCTGGATTTTCTCATTGCCACAGCCTCAAATGCATGCTCTGAAGCAGAATTTTCCACCAGTATGGACAGAAATTGAAACAAGTAGTTTTCTATACGAGTTCTTATATTTACATTAAGTGTTCATTGATGGCTTCACCTGCATTATTTTTTCAAATTAAAAATTGACCAATGCTTCATTAGCTCATTTCCCTAAAACAAGGTGATAAGTACATTTTACATTAAGAGAAAAGCTCATTTTAGTCTAGAAACACATAAGTCCATCAGCAGCCTACCTCTTTCGTTTGCTCTTCAGGGAAGTGGATGGGTTACTATGCCAATTCCTTTTTCTCTGGTTTATAAACCAATTATTAATCTGCTTTAGCTGCAGTCCTGTTTCCTGCACTAATCTTGCTTTGTCTTCCTCCTGCAACAACATTTAGAAGAATAGAATTTTCTCAGAAAATTCTTGAAAAGAACATATATTGAGGTCATCAAAGCTGCTACAGTCTGCACTCACCGTTGGATAAGGCCACTTAGAATGTGACTGCCACCAAGCTTTTAAGAGGGATGTGGTGTCACCTGGTAGCTTTCCAGCCCTTCTCTTACGCAGAATTTCCTCTCTTATATCCACAATTTTCTCCTTGTAACCCTAAACAGTAGAAAGAACATTTAGCTGCAGCGTATAAGTTAATTCATCTTAGTATATTAAGTTTAAGAATGCATGCCTGCTTCAGTTCATGCTTCAGTTCTTGCCTAACACGCTCCATTAAGGATCTCTCAGTTTCAGTTGGGACGAGAGGACCAAATCCCATGCTATCGATCCCATCAAAACTTCCATCGAACAAGCTTGTATCACTATCTACAACTTCATCTTCATCATCAGACATTGTTGCACCAGTGCCTTCACCTGGAGATACACCTGTTCAATGCTTCATAGTTAGCTCTCAGTTCTGCTACTTTCTTTTGTGCTTAATGCAGCAATCAGAACAATAAAAATAAGCAGGAAAATCTACTTCACTATTATGATTTATTTACTTATAGGCCTCTTTTTTACAGTCGTAGGTGAACTTAACGGATATGATTGCGGTGATTAGTTTTGCTCTTCATTGGAACACCTCTCTGGTTTAGGCTTTTTTTGAGAAGAGAGAGGCAGGTGGCTTAACAATATACAACTTATAGCTCAGTGAAATTTCAACATAAGGTTCACCAGTAGAGAGCTAAAAACTATTATGTAAAATGGCTTGAACCATGGACGAAAAGTTGGCTGTAAAAGATGGCCAAAAGAAAAGAGACAAGAAAATAACATTTGAAACTTTAAGATATTGAGTAAGCGAGGACCTAAGACCTTTTAGTGTGTATGACTTGAACTAGATTTCCAAAATATTTTCTTCTAGAGGAAAGGGAAAACAGGGAAGATTCATGGGAACCTTGGAATACTAATCTTAGTATCATAGCACCCAGCAATTGAGTAGTTGGAACATCATTTCAAAACCAGAAAAGGAAAATGCATAAGTAAATAAAAGAAACAATTATTATAGATAACATAGCTCCAGTATATTAAAAAGATGCACTTGCATGTTACTACTTTCTGCTATCTGTTCCAAAATAATGACCAAGAAGGTGAACTATTTACCTGTTAAACTTTGAAGCGATTGCTCAAGATCCCAACAAGCCATAACCGCTTCCATTGCATGAACACGGACATGTTGTTGCAACTGGTCTTTGAAGAAACCAAGCAATAGAACATAGTTTGTCTACATTAAAGCAAAAAAAGAGTGAATCTTCAGATGAAAAATGTTCCTATGATCATATAACATGTTTACATTTTAAATATTTTATATATAAATATACAAGTAAAAGGGAAACAGTCTATCTCGTAACATCTTTAATATTCAACAAAATATTGAATAAATACAGTAGTTTATAAAAAACTTTGATGGATTCACATGGTCTGTAGGCAACTATGTGAAACAGAAGCAGACTGGGAAATGATCTAATTCCATAAATGGTACGCTAAAGGCAGATCAAGACTTAAAAATTGACCTCCAAATGACTTTTAGCTATAATAAAAAATTATCAACCATTAGTCATCAATGCATGCAAAAGTAAAAGGTGACTTTTATCATATCCCACTGAAGCAACCGTGGTCTGGTTACAATTTCACAATTAAGACTCTAATCATATGCCCTCCACATCTTCCATGGTAATACGAGCCAATAATTACATGAAAATTTCTCTCAAATACTTCCGGACGAAGAATTTGTTTCATGAGTTTATGCTAAAATAAAATATCTTAGTAACGAACTGTTCAGTGCTTAGGTAATTACAGTGTCATAAAAAATTGCCAAGATGATTCCAAAAGTTTCAAGGTTGAGAAGAGCTAATCTGCTTACTGTAATTAATTTTTCAGCTTTTCTTCATCTTATAAGGTACCTACATGATTCTATCCACTTTACTAACTTTCAAACACATCACACATAGGGAAAGCAAGGTTGAACGGCCTAAGTATCATCCAAAAAACATAATCTGATAATCACCTATGTCAAAGAACCAAAGAGAACTTTAAAACAAATATGTATCCCTGTTAAAGGAAATCGATGAAGAATTTTAAGCATCAAGATAACCATATTGACATTCATGCCAGTGACACTAGAGCACAATATTTTTCTAGCAGAAGTTCAGAGGAATGATCTTTCATGAGTCATAGTTCAATAATCCTGGGCCTCATCAAAGAAGTAAATTCTATAGTGTAAAATTTATTGCATTCTCAAATAGTCAAGAGTTCTCTCAAATTTACATTTGTCATCTAAGTATTCTTAAAAACAATACAAGCTCTTAGTATATGAATTATCTATTTTGTGAACCCCCTTTGAGTGTAAACTATTGCCATGCCTATTTTCAAACAGAACTGTGTGGAATCACCCTCGAATAACTTAACTTTAAATGTTTGTTACTGTTGAAACTTTTAACATTAACTATCTATATCGCATAACACACAACACTTCCCATTCTCGAACATGAACTTAATGCTTGCTTGTAGGAAAGCTTTTCTATATATGGCCAGGTAGATGGAAAATATCCCTATATTTTCAAATCCTAGTTCAACACCATAAAGACTTATAAAGGTACACTTTAAGCAACAAAAACTGATCTGAATAAGTAATGAATTCCTAGAACTACCACATAGTTTCTTGATGCTTAATTGCAACACAACTCCTTCCTTCCATGTCACATGAACTGAGGTCTAATTGTCTAGCTTGATCGCAACAATACTTATAATAAGGCATCCAGAATCCACCACATGAAACAGAAATGATCATCCGAAAAGATAAGAAAAGAATTACGGCAGATCATGTGAATAATGGTTCTTCACGCAAGAACAAATTCCCCAAGCAGCAAGGAGAGACATATTACAACAATCAATAAACAAAAGATTCTTGAAAGCACTCCAAAAGTTCCATTATTAAATTACTGAAAAGCACCATTCATCCAATAATGATGCCACAAAAGAACATTCTTATTCACATCACAAGGCACACATTCAAGTACTACCCTCCACTAAGAAAACTCACTTGAGCCTTTTCATTGCACATCACCCTTTTACTTGACACATGAAATACTACTACCAACATTAAACATCCCAAAACCCACTTCTCTCTCTCTCTCTCACTTTTCCTTTACTTCTAAATTACCAAATACCAAATATGTAAGAAACCAAAAAGAATATAAGGGTTAGACTAGAAATTTTAGCTTTATCAAGTACCAGCGCATCTATATTAGCTGAAAGAACAAGCATGCAAATAAAACTTATTCAGCTTGGAGAGAAATCCTTTCCTAAAATAGCTATGTAGTTATTATGAAATAAAACCATATTAAAAAGAGATCCAACCACTCATTAAATGCAAATAATTAACAAGAAAAAAAAATATGCTGCATATTACACATAGAGAATAGCAACGGAAAAACTCAGTATAGACCAATGGATTATAACAAAAAAGATGGAAAAAGAAATCTGAACCGAACCGGTCAACGATGACCCAAATGAGAAAAATAATCAGAAAAACAAAGAACCCAAATCAAGAAATGAAGAAGAAGAGAAAAGGGTGTTTTTTTTTTACCATGAAGTGATCGAGTTCTTCTTCAGCAGCAGCGGCGGCAGCAGCAGCCGAGTACTTAGCCATGACTTCCTGGGAGCGAGCCAACTGAGCATCGATCTTAGCGAGCTGGTCAACAGGCGTAGCAACACGAAGACAAGCCACGTGTGCTTCCAATAACTGGTCGTACATAGGATGTCCCATTATCTCGGCCTTGCATTTAGCTTTTTCCCAGTTGTCGACGTCGGCGGCGACGGCAGCAGCAGCAGCAGCTGCGGCGGAAGCTGATACTCCGGGCTCGCTGAGAGCAAGGGTGTGCATGTCTTTGGCATGGTCGGAGAGAAAGCCATCAAAAGCCATGGCTTTGCCTTTGAGAGGAAAAGAAAGGGTTTTTGAGTTTATTTTAAGAGTAAAGAAGAAGATAAGAGGGAAGAGAGAGGAAAGCGCGGTTGTTGGAAGGATTATGTAATAAAAAGACAAAGGGGGATCTATGATGCAGCAAAGGCAGGGGGGAACAACTATTGGACGTTTGAGTTTAATATACTAAAAATTAATTTTCTAGGTCTTTTCTTTTGGTGGTTAATTTGGTTGGCTTTTTTGTCTCTTTTCTTTTACCGGCTTTTTAGTTTTTACCTCATCCTTTTTTTTTTTCCCAAATTCTAGAGGGGACAAAATTAATGGTATCCAAATCCGTCACAAAATTTGTTAGCTTAAACCAAATTACAAGAAATTTCAAATCAAACTTGAAATGATTTTACCATCAAAATTTTACCATCGATTTTCCATATGACCTAAGTTTAGTCAAAAAATTGATTTAAGTATGAATCTTAAATATCTAACTCCAAAATATCAAATTTGAAAAATATGTGAGCCTAATCATTTGACACCTCTAAATAATACTACCTCTTTTATTCTAAATTGAATACTCTATATCTTGCTTGTGAATAGTAGTGCAATTTAAGAAAAAGTGATGTACTTCATAAGTTTGAGTTATTTCTATTAATAGATGGCCAAAAAAAAGAAAAGAAACATGATTTTGGTGGCTACTCCCCCTAAATATTAAAAATGAAAAATGAAATTAATAATGGCTTCATTGTTCTCGATTTTTTTTTGCCACAATGGATGTTATTGGTATGGTATGATAGAACTTGAAGTATAAATGTGTAAAGCAGTTAAATTCCTTTTTTTTACCATTCTTTAATAATTAGATTCAATATAACATGGTAAAATATAAAATAAATATATATTTATACATATGATCAAATTCAGCAACCGCAATGATAAATGCGAAATGAGCTCTTAGCCTTTAGGTAGGTTCGCCTACCTTTGAAAATTGAAACCACCATTTCATTATCTTCATTTCAATAAAGATATTCTCCCTCCTCTTTTTTTTTTCCTTTTTCTATAAGAAATATGATATGATGTCCAAATTATATTGTACTTTCTTTGAGAAGTGTAAATACAAATAAATCACAACTTTTGTGTTTTTTTTTAATAAATTTTATAAATATTGAAGAGTTATGTTCTTGAAGAAAAAAAAAGGTGGAATTAAGATTTGATCATCATATTCATGAGAAATCTAAATGAGCATTTAAATTGTTTCTCACCCTTCTCTTATATTCAATATTAAATTAGATCTACTTACTATCATACATCTATCTGGTTTGAATCGTTTGATAGTAAAATGTAAGATTCTTGATTTATTTTAATAATTAAATTTCCTTTTTTTTGAAAAGGGAACATACATATTAAAGAGAGGTTTAAACGTTTACATTTCTAGGGAAAGAAATTCCCATAATACCATACATGAAAACATCAACAACGGTATAAAGAATACAATAAAAAATAACAAAATTATCCACCATAATTTTTCCTTTGTTGGCCAATGCATCAGCAAGTCTGTTCCCTTCTCTATAATAATAATGAGAAATCTTCTATTCCTTAAGCTATTCATTATGTTCCTAGAGGTTAATAATTAAATTTTGACCACTAACAATTTCAAATAGACAGATAGGGGAAAAAAATCAAATTAGGCCCTTCATTTTCATTTTCCACATAATACCTAGTACTACTTTGTATTGCTACTATTTACCCAAACAGAGCAGTGGTGTTTTATTTATTTGATCATTTAAATTTTCGAAGAAGTAGGGTGAAAAAATAAAAACAAAAAGAAAATGAAAAAGAAAAATTATGAGGTCTGCAAAGTCAGGCCAAGACATTTTTGACCGGGAAGCAGCTGGAGCCTGTAAACCCCAATGCAATGCAATGGGGACACTGTGAATTTCACTGAAAGAAGCCAACAAACTCTATGATTTGCAGCTCCTTTCCCCATCCGTACACTGACACGTGTCGGCCTCTCGTTTCATTGGACCACTTGTGGGTCCTTCTTGGACAACGAACTACATTCGTACACCTGTCTTTTCCAGCCTAGCTAGGCCCGGCACCCAGGACTAGGAGCCTTTCTAACTCCAATTATTATGTTAAATAAAAGAATTTTACTCTACTCTTAATTAGGAGTAAATTTCGCTCACTAAACTTTAACCTATTTTTCAATTAGATTACTGGATTTTAATTTGTCACAATCAAGTCACTTAAGTTTCAAAAGCATATCAAATGTGATAACTTTAACATATTTCATCCCATTAACTAACATATAAATAAATAACATTGTAACACTGTCACATGCCATATAAATGGCCACATCACTCATGTTTCACCATACATATCACATATTTCATCCTCTTATATAGTCTCCGATTTTTTAAAGGAAATAAAAACAAAAACTTAACGACATAAATAAAAGAAAACATGACTGAAAACTTATAAAGAAAAGATAAGGAAAATGCAAAAGGTCAAGTGGAAGGTGGAATATTAACGATATGTCATATGATCAGGTTTTTTTTTTTTTTTTTTTGCCAGAGTCATATGATCAGTTCAGCACAACATAGTTCCTTATTAAAAAGGATGTGGAATATGAAAGTGACTACATTTGATATATTTATAAAAGTTAAGTGACTCATTTGTGACAAATTAATCTTCAGTGACCAAATTGGAAAATAAGTTAAAGTTTAGTGACCATTGGTGAAATTTACTCTTATATATACTAAATACTAAATAGTATTTGAAAGACCCAGGAAATTTACCAAAAACCCCTTCTGAGGATCGATGAGGAGGCTCCATTTGAATTTTTTTTGTCTTTTCTCACTTGCCAAGTTACTAAGAAGACCCTAACCAGTTCTTACTCTTGAGCCTTTTTTGTGATTATCCTTTCCTTTCACATAAAATGTTATAATAAATCCTATCCCTCTTGATTATCTAATTGTAACTTCTCTTCAAGCCTTTCATGTCCATATGAAGAAGAAAGTAAACTTAGTTTTTGTTTAAGTGCTACACACTTTAAGCAGGAAACAAAATTGAAGCTATTACACATGTCCATGTACAAACTAATATTTACTATTTATTACTAACTTTAGGGCATATGCTCAATGCTAATAGTATAGCCTTTTAAGGATGCAACATATTTAAAATCATAATACTTTCGAAATTTCCTACGTATCAAACAATTTAATTCGAATAGAAAAAATTGTTCAAAGAAGTAGATTGCTGAATTCCCGACGCGCCAGCGCGGGCCGATCCACTTGTTATTATTATTATAAGTATTACTATGTCTTTCTTTCAAAAAAAAATATTACTATGTCTTAATGACCATTTTCCCCTAGACTTTCCCAATATAGACATTTTCCCCCTTTAACTTTTAATTTGAAACTTATCAAAATGACCCCATGGTTTTTTTTTTTTTTTGCTACTCATGAACATGATATTAAAATGGACTACACAATAAGAGATAGTCTTCTCCTTTCCCATAATCCCATCCCATCCATCCCAGCTTTCGAACTGAGGACCTCTTACAAGAGGTATGATGTGGCATATGCCATGTCAATAATTCTTAGGGAGATATTGTCCGTAATTTAAGTGGTGAAAGTTCCAAATTAAGTATTCAAGGGAGAAATTGTTAGTTTAAAATCTGAAAATTCCAAATTAAAAATTTAGGAGAAAAAATGTCTTTTTTTTTTATAAAAGTTTGGAGGGAGAGGGGGAAGTGGACATTAAAAGTTTGGAACTTCCAATTCTTAATCAATTTAAAATCAAGACAATTTCTCAAACACATGTAGCATTACTCAATCTTTTATACCATCTTCATTTCCTTTTAAATCATTCATTCATATTGACATGGTTAAATTTATTATTTTTCAACAGTTCTAGTTCTAGCAATAAAATAACTCCCCACCCCAAGTACTCTCAGTCTCATTCGTTTTTAATCATTTAGATGTCCCGACCCTTTTATGATCTCTCTCTTTCTCTCTCTCTCTCTCTCTTTTTTTTTTAAAGAATATAAACTTTCATTCGACAAACCTTTTTTCTTAAATTTAGTAAAAGCCAAATAAAAGCAAACAAAATAAAGTTGGAAAATGCTTGGATATATTAAGATTCTACACACTATTTAAATTTCAATTTGTACCTAATCTTGACTAAGAACTACACTACAACATATTTTCTTCATAAAAAACCAAAACAAATATACCATACATATATAATTTGTTAATTAACAACAAAGACCAAGTCAATATCTGCTCATAAAATGCTGAAAAGTCAATTCATATGATTGAGAATGATAATGAATCCTAATAATCTTAAATATATAGTATATTGAAAATAAGAGTAAGCATTGTTTGCCAAGAAGTACTAATAAATTTGATTTAAGTCTATAATATATTGTTGGCAGGCCAATCTATATAATTTCTTTTTGTAATAAAATAAAATAAAAACATGAATATTGGTACAAGAATCATTCAAAATTTGGGCTGCATTTACATGTTGCAATAGCTATTGATTGAAAGAAAGAAGCCAAACAATTGAGGACAGCAAGAAAAAAACAGTGTATATGGGAGAAGCCAAGAGGAGGAAAGTCATTCGATTAGATTAGTTTTTGAAACTTTAAGACACATTAAATTAAAATAAACTTAAAGTTGATTTCAAAATGGACCCTGCTTGTCCCCTGGAACTCAACATAATTCAATCAGCTTTCTTTTGCTCCCAATATCATTCGTAAATAATGAAAATTCTAAGTATTTTACACTACAAGTCGAAGAATCTGACTAAGGGCCACCTTCTTTTACTCTAGATTAATATATATGCTATTGCTATAATATTGCTATCTGATTTTACTCTAAGATTTTCTTTGGTAAGGTGATATATGAGGGATGACATGTGATTTCTATCAAGTTTGTGCCTTTGGGCTATTTGTAAAACAATATTCAACATTTTCTATTCTAAGTTGTTTTTTTCTTTCTTTTTTTTAATACTTGAGACTGCTACGAATCGAACCTTAATCATTGGAACTACGAGTCCAACACTTTTTTCATTTACCCGTCAAGTGTCAAACTCTTCTTTGAATAAATATGTTTGTAATTACGTGGTCTGTTGATAGAGGAATATTGAAATCTTAATTTTAATAATCGAAGTTTAATCTGCCAGGATCTTTGTATTTCAATTCCATGCTAAAATTAAACATATATTTCAAGTTGAGTGTTCTTTTTTGTCAAACTATACATTTCATCATAATGAAAACAATGGAAAAAGTAAAGTAACTACTAACAGTAGCGTAGCTTATATACAATCAACCTATAACTAACTATTACTTAACCATAGACTAACCATAGATTAACTATAGCTTGACCATAGGTTAGTAATATATTAGTAACAGACTAACTGTAACAACTAACTACTCTAACATCCCCCTCAAACTTGGAATATGTTAAGGTGAATACAAATTTTGTATTCCAAGTTTGCTGAAAACAGTAGTGAAGTTGACAGAAGAAAGTGCCTTGGTGAAGCAGTCAGCAAGCTGTAATTCAGAGCTGATAGGAAGAAACTTGATGAATCCTTCTTGTAGTTTAGTCCTAACTACATGACAGTCTATATCAATGTGTTTTGTGCGCTCGTTGAAGACTGGATTTTGAGCAATATGCAGAGCAGAAAGATTGTCACAGAATAGAGGTGTTGATGAAGTTAAAGAAACCTGCAAATCTCTCAAAAGATAGGTTATCCATTGAATCTCACACACTGTTGAGGCTAAAGCTCTGTATTCTGCCTCAGAGCTACTCCTACTAACAGTGTTTTGCTTTTTAGTTTTCGATGAGATTAAAGAATCTCCAAGAAAAACACAATATCCAGTCACTGATTTCCGAGTGTCAACACATGTTCCCCAATCTGAATCAGAATAAGCTGTAAGCTGAAATTTTCCATGTGTGGAGAAAAGAATTCCTTGTCCAATTGAGCCTTTGAGATATCGAAGCACCCTATGTGCTACCTGAAGGTGCTCTGAAGTTGGTTTGTCAAGAAACTGAGCTAGTTGCTGGACAGCAAAGCTGATGTCGGGCCTTGTTGTAGTTAAGTATTGCAACTTACCAACAAGTTGCCTATACTGTGTAACATCATCAAGAATATCACAAGAATCCTTACTTAATATTGTTTTCGGTAACATTGGTGTTGGTACAGGTTTACAGTCTTGAAAATCCATTTCCTTCAACAAATCCAGAGTGTACTTCTTTTGACAAACATTAATACCTTTCTTGGAACGAGCAACCTCTAATCCCAGAAAGAATTTTAACTCTCCAAGATCTTTTATGCTAAACAAATCATGCAAATAAGCCTTGATAGCAGTAATTTCTTCAATGCTGTTATTGGTAAGAATAATATCATCAACATAAACCAGTAAAGCAGTAAAATTACCATTTAGAGACCTAGTAAATAAGGTGTGATCTGCCTGAGATTGTTGAAATCCATATCTCACCAATGCATCTGTAAGCTTCTTGTTCCACTGTCGACTGTCCTGCTTAAGACCATAGAGGGATTTCACCAATTTGCAAACCTGATTTGATCCCTGTTGATACCCTTCTGGAAGTCTCATATAAACTTCCTCAGTTAAATCCCCATGAAGAAAGGCTGTATTTACATCACATTGATGTAAATACCACCCTTTTAAAGCAGTTATGGCTAACAAAGTTCTAACTATGGTCATCTTAGCTACTGGACTGAATGTGTCCAAGTAGTCAATTCCCTCTTGTTGTGTATATCCTTTAGCAACAAGTCTTGCTTTATACCTCTCAATCGATCCATCTGCTTTTCTTTTAACTTTGTAGACCCACTTACATCCAATTGCTTGTTTTCCAGGTGGTAAATCAACCAGTTGCCAAGTTTTTGTCTTCTCTAAAGCTTGTAATTCTTCACTCATTGCTTGCTGCCATTGAGAACTCTGTGCAGCTTCTTTGTAATTTTGTGGTTCCTTGTCTTGATCTACAACAACTGTAAAGACTTTGTGTTTTGGAGTAATATGATCATAGGAGAATACTGTGGATAAAGAATGAGGACTGGTTCTGGTTGTTTGAACATGATTGCATTCAAAATTAGTAAGCTTCAAGGATCGAGTTCTGTTTCTGGAACTTCTTCTAACAGGTTGAGTGATGACTTGTGTGTTTGGAATGACTGGAGTGTTGTTTATAGGTAAGGGAGTGTTTGTGGGATTTTGTGAAGTATGTGAGTGTTCTTGAGGAACAAGAAGAGTGGTTTCTGTATGAATAACTTGAGATTCTTCAACATTTGGAAGAGTGTTTGGACCAAGTGAAGTGTCTTGTATAGTGTGAGGATCATTTAAAATGCCAGAAAGACCTATAGAATCATGAAAATCTACAAAAGTAGGAAGATTTGGTAATATTACTTGTTCTGCAGAATTATGCTTTGATAACTGCAGATTGTCAGTTTTAGCATAATCTGCAGAATAAGGAAAGATAGTTTCATAAAATACTACATCTCTAGATAAGAAAACCTTTTGATTTTGTAAATCATATAATTTGTATCCTTTTACTCCAGGGTGAAATCCTAGAAATATGCACTTTATACTTCTACTGTCAAATTTGTTTTTAATATTACTGTGATTAGAGGCAAATGCAAGTGAACCAAAAACTCTTAAAACTTCTATATTAGGAGGTTCATTATACAGTTTTTCAAAAGGTGTAATGTTGTTTAATATTTTAATGGGGAATCCTATTAATAAGAAAAACTGCATGCATAACACATTCTCCCCAGAATTGGATAGGTAAATTAGCCTGAAACCTTAATGACCTAGCCACATTAAGAATATGCTGATGTTTTCTTTCTACTGTGTTATTCTGCTGTGGAGTTTTAATGCAGGTTGTTTGATGAAGTATACCTTTGGAATCATAAAACGATGGCATATTGAACTCTTGCCCATTATCTGTTCTGATGCACTTTACATCAGCACCAAATTGCACTTTTGCCAAAACCATAAAGTTTTGAACAATAGTCCTAGCTCCTGATTTACTTTTCATAAGAAAAACCCATGTGAATCGAGAAAAATCATCTACTATAGTTAGAAAATAAGTATGTCATTTGAAGGTAGGAGCATAATTATCTCCCCAAATATCCACATGAACAAGATCAAACACATTAAGAGAAACAGAAGAACCAATAGGAAAAGGAAAACGTTTATGCTTGGATTGATGACAGATTTCACACAAATCAACAGAAACAGTAGAAGGAATCATCAATTTCAGTCTAGAGTTGGAAAGATGTCCTAAACGATTATGCCATAAAACAAAATTGGCATCATTATTACAAGAAACAACATTAGAACATTGCAAAGAAACATTTTTAACAGAATCAATAGGCAAAGAAGACATAGTAGAATCAAGTTCAGTCATAGCAGAAGCATTTTGCATAGCAGAAGAATCAAGTTGCAGTTTGTAAAGGCCATCATATCTCTTAGCAATTCCAATCATCATCCAATGATTGATATTCTGTATAACACAGTGAGAAGATACAGTAATCAAACAACAATTGAGGTCAAAAGTTAATTTGCCAACAGAGATTAAGTTGAAGGTAAATTCAGGAACATAAAGAACATCATAAAGGATTAGGGAAACATTAAACTGAACAATGCCAATATGTGTAACTTGTACTCTAGTATTGTTAGGCAAGCCAACAAAGATATTAGTAACAGGTTTATAAGACTTAAAATTTTTAAGAGAACAGGTTATATGGTCAGTAGCACCAGTATCTATAATCCAATCTGAAATAGAATTATGCTTGTTAGTGAAAACATTTAAAGAAATCTTAGTATTAAGAACACAATTTATAGGGAAAGAATTCCCATAAGAAGAATGCTCAGAGGGTTTCTGAACTGTGAGTGCTGCATTGACCTGATGAGTTGAAGCAAAATTGGATTGGATCATGGACATAATTTGATCATATTGATCTCTGGTGAGTTGATAATGTTGTGAAGAATCTGGCAATTGAGGCACCATTGCAGGAACAAAAGATGCAGTACCATTGAGCACATGAGCAGCAAGTGGATCGTCCAAAATCTCCACTGCATTAGCATGATGAACAGGGCGTTTTCATTTGTAATTAGGATTAAAGCCTTGAGGGAAACCATGCTTTTTATAGCATTTATCAATGGTATGCCCCTCTCTTCCACAAAAAGTACAAACAATTGGTTTCTTTCCTGGATTATAAAATTTCTTTGGAGCAGAGGAAGAAGGATTTCCCTTTACAGCAAGAACATTGACATTGGAAATAGGCAAGATAAATCTTTCTTGTTGAATAACCATAGAAAAAGCCTTATTCACAGAAGGCAAAGGATCCATGAGTAAGATCTGAGATTTGACATTAGAGTAAGACTCATTGAGTCCCTTAAGAAAAGTAATAACCTGATCATTATCAGAATATTGCATGATCTTTGAAAGACCACAAGAACAAACTGGTTGACAGACACAAGATGGAATAGGTCGCAAAAGTTGAAACTCATCCCATAAGATCTTTAGTTTAGTAAAGTAATCATGAACAGATAAAGCACCTTGTGTAAAACAATGAATTTCAGTTTGTAAATCACAGATTCAAAAAGAATTTGTTTGACCAAACCTTGCCCTGAGATATTTCCATATTGCCTGAGCAGAATCCAACCAGAGGATGGACTGAGCAATTGAAGTCGAGACATTGTTAACAAGCCAAGAAATTACTAGATTGTTGCAACGTTTCCATGGCAGAAACAAATGATCAGTAGCAACAGTTGGAGGCACAATGGTTCCATCAACAAAATCTAACTTGTTCTTTGACAACAGAGCCATTTGCATTGCTCTTTCCCACTGGTAGTAATTTGGACCAGTAAGAACTGAAGAAACGAGAACCACAAATGGATTTTCGCTTGGATGAATGAAGTAAGGACTAGAGGGCAATTCCTCTGGTTTAGTTGAAGCAGAAGCCATTAATGAATGAAAGGAATGCTAAAAGATTGAAGAGAAAATGAACCAAGAACCCTGTTTGGGTAGAAAGAAAAAGAAAAAAAATGCTAAGAAACTGAAGAAACAATAACCGTTTTTTCACAGAAAGAAGAAGAAGAGAAAGTTGTGGAAAAAGAAAGAGAATTTATCTGATATCATGTCAAACTATACATTTCATCATAATGAAAACTATGGAAAAAGTAAAGTAACTACTAACAGTAGCTTAGCTTATATACAATCAACCTATAACTAACTATTACTTAACCATAGATTAACTATAGCTTGACCATAGGTTAGTAATATATTAGTAACAGACTAACTACTCTAACATTTTTCCTTGCTATACTATATATAAAAGTACGAGTTTTGTAAAACTTTTAAATCACCTATTATATCCTTATTTTTCGTATATATCTGTCCATTATACCCTTATTTTTCGAATATATTTCTTAAATGCCATTATTTAAACTTTTATACTTTTACTCAACTAAAAACTCTATTTTTATTTAATTAAATCTAATATCCTTATAACTATTTAATTTTTACTTTTATATATTAGAATTTTTAAATATACTTTTATAGTTTTACTCAAATAAAAACTCTATTTTTTATTTATATACCTATTTTATTTTTACCATTTTACTAATTTAATTAAAAAACTTAGATATATTACAATTTTTTAAAATATTCCTTAAATAAAATTGTTTAAATTTTACAATTTTCTTTAGAAATAAACTTTTACAGTTATTCTACTAAAAACTCTATTTTTATTTAATTAAATTCAATATTTTTTATAAATATTTTATTTTTACCATTTTAATTTTAAAAAATTGGAGGCTTTTTGGTAGGTTTGGAGTTTGGACCCATTTCAATTATAATATAAACTAATAAAAGTATTATTATCAAGTTTAAAAGTTAAAAAGAAGGTGCCTAATAATTAATTATTCATTTTTTTAAAACTAATTAAGTTAAAAATTTATTTAAAATTTAATTATTGTGATTGATTTTTTCTATTTTTGAAGTGTACGTATTGGTAGTTTAATGTATTGGAGTGTATAACAAGAATTTAAAATTTTAAAAATAAAAAGAAGAGTAACATACAATTATTTCCTTTGACTTATAAAGTTATAGGAGTTAATGCAAAAAAAAAAAAAAGTCAATCGGGCGGGTTGGACGGGTTTCAGGTTCGGGTCATCTTGGACCAGGTCAAATGTGTCAGGTAATTTTCTCGGGTCATTCGGATTTCGGCTCATCTTGGTTCAGGTCATTCGGGTCTCGGGTTTGCTGGGTTTAGGGTCATGCTGGTTCGGGTTTTGACCTCAGGTCACTCAGGTTCTTGATCATTCGGGTTTTGGGTTTTTCGGGTCTAGGACTCGGATCAATTGGGTCAGTATTGAATTTTTTAATGTTTAATTCTTAAATTTATTTAATGTCTTAATTATTCAATTTATTTTACAATCCACTATCGGTTAAGTTTAGTAAACTGCATATACGGGTTAAAGAGTTGACATGTGTCCCTTTATATATTAATAATTTTGAATATTAAATATGTAATTAAGTATGAAGTGGGGTGTATGTTCAAATAAATATTAAATATAATATCTAAATTTTTGTTCTTTCCTAATAGAAAAATTGTCAAGAAATTACTAATTAATTATTATTATTTATTCATTATGTAAAAAACAAATTACTAATTATAATCTTATTTAGTATTTATTCATATATAATAATTGTTCATATAATGAAGTTTAGCAAATTTAATCATAATAGGTAAAATTATAAACATAATATAATTATTATTGATAAATTATAGTTTAGAATGGTTAAAATTATAATAATGTGGATTTTATTGAATAAAATATAATTTTAGTTTATAGTATCTTTGGGTCATCCGGGTTAATTTCACGTGTTCATTCGGATTACGAGTTTGTCATGTCGTCGGTCGTTTAACTTTTTTTGATCAAGTCCAGTTCGGCTGGATTGGACGGATTATCGAGTTTGGGTCACGTGCAATGCACGTGGAAGTAAAGACTAGTATATATATATATATATATATATGCAATACTATTAAAATACCAAATCAATATTGCTTGAAGCCTGAGGTCAAGAATTTGAAATTTCAAAACTAAGGATTGGAAATTTTTTAAGAAGTGCAGTCATCTTAAGCTATATATAGAATATATGCACATTCATCACGAGTTCAATATTGATGTGTTATCAGACCAATCATGTAGCTATTTGGTGCTCAATTATTATTATTATTGTCTCCTTCATATATGTTGAAGTTCACAGAGCTGAAAGCTTATATATGAGTTTGAATTTTGGACCCTAATTATGTAAAAGTGAAACTGCTACATTAATTAAATTGATTCAATTAGTTAGTTCATGTAGAATCCAACCAATTCAAACATAAAATAACCTCGAAAAAAATTGAAGCTCGAAATAACTCTAGTATTTCTCTTAATTCATGATAACTCAATCCAACTTGCCCATTTATCACCTCTTATTATACCCTTTACGTTTCATATGGTGAGAGATTGTCAGGCGTCGAAGCGAATACCCCTCTCCAAGAATATTTCCTATATACAAACTCAAACCTTTCCAAGCCCTTCGCACTTAGACCAACATCCCTAGGTACCGCCTCTAATTGATTATTGATGATAGTGAAAAATTGACCTACCAATACCTTGCCATCATTTTCACCATGCATCTTTGGGGTCCTATATTTAGAAAGGCAGAGTAAAAGAAAGAAATGAAATGCTTTGGAAGTCGATTTGGACTGCAATATTCTTCACTTCGTCTGTGCATAGATGTTAACAAAACTTTTTCTTCAAGATTTGACAAGTTATTACAAACGAGAGTTTGTGCCGGTAAATGAGGGGAAGCTAAAGAATGAACACATATAAATAACTAATGTAATATGGTTTTATGTTTCAAGGAAGAGTAGGTGACAGAGAAGGCCTTGCAACTTGGAGCTCTCCACAACCACTGATATAAACAGTTTTAAGAGGCCTGTTCCATAAGGTGCGCCCTTTCTGCGCTCTTTCATCCCCAAAAAATTCAGCCAAGTCGTTTAGTTGGCGAATTCTTTCCGAAGGTTTGTATGTTGGGATGGAGGCAATTGATGTCACAACATCCAACCCTGAAATTCAAATGAAATCTGAAATTACAAAGCGTGTATATATTGGACAAGGGAAGTGAAGCAATGGACAAGGAATATATATAGCAAACAATTACCAGAAACAAATTCCAGTTCCAGGTAAAATCAGAGGAATTTGAAAAAGAGTCTTAAAGACATTTTCAGTTTTGAAAAGGAGAGAAGCTTCTAGATGTTCATACCCAAATACAGGTACCAATAATTATAAAAAATGTAAGAGGAGAGTTTGAGCATTGACAATAAACATACAAATTTGTGGCATCATGATTATTGCAGAAGCACATGCAAGACATGTTATGTGACTTATGTGACTAACTAGAAATGCAAACCGAAGAGACAGTCATTAGAATGAAATACGAATCAGAGAAACAAGACTAGTTTATGCGAATCAAGCTTTCTTCACATTCAATAACAGAGAGAAATCATTTACTTTTCCTCTAACAGTGCCAATTTGGAGACATCATAAGAACATTAATTCATTTCACCTTCAAGATTTAATTAACAAAATGGGAAACATTTCCATTAATCCAGCATTTGAAGATCTCGTTTAATTTTCTGATATATAATTTGAGGTAACATTTTCTGGAGTAGATTAGATTTAAAATTTTAACCAAAGGACATGCCTTCAACTAGGGGGAGGGGGGCAAGCTAGGCATCTGAAGACAGATTAACCGTAACCCGAACACAAACAGAATGCAATTTAGATTAATGCCATTATGTATAGAGACAGATGAGCTCCCAAACATGTTTCATTTAGGCTAGAAGAATCAAAATTAGGCACTAAGGAAATATCACAGCAATGAACCCAGTGCACCCCCTGAGTGCAACATTTGCTAAATATAAGCAATTTTACGAAAACTAGAATAAGATGTGCTTTTTCAATTGTTGAGAAATGGCATCTAAATCCATTTATAATCTTATGCCTCATTCACTCAAAGCTTATAGGGCATTTAGACATGACCAATTAGGCACTCCAACTATATGAACCATAACAAATTGGTTCAAGAAATTGATACTAGTATTTTTCCAAAGTCCCTGATTCCAGCAACATTGTGGGAAATGACAAGAAAAGAATGTGGAAAGGAGCATTTGGGGAATCATTACAAAACGAACTAAAAGAACTAATCTAAGTTTTCCAGCAAAAAGAAACTTCAACAGCATCATTAATCCCAAGCTCTAGTTTCTACCTAGCTAATGGGAACAGCCACAATCACCAATTACCATTAAACACTTTGCAGATATAAAGCTACTTGAAATAGTGCAATTCCGTTCTTCTTCATAAAATACCCAAATTGAACCTTACCCAAAATTCGAATTTCGTTAACTAAACGAAAACCAGAAGTTCTTAAATGCATATATGAGTAAATAAGACCATACCTTCAAGAACTGTCCCGAAAACAATGTTGTTATTGTCGAGCTGAGGGCAGGGGCCAGGCCCTGTAGTGATCAAGAACTCAACATTTCTATAATCAGAATTAAGCTTAACCTCGTCATCGTCATCATTCTCCGATAAACACAACGAGACGACGCCAGCCCTTGAATGTTTAAGCAGGAACGCCTTAGAGTCCACCGTCTCAGTGTTACGAGGAAATTCTAAATTAGGACGGAGATGAACCTCGCCGTACTCTCTGTCGCGGCCTTGGCGCCCAGCTTGGAAGAACTGCCCAGGAAATATCTTGTGGACGACAGTGTTTTTGTAGGAGGAAGAGGTGCACATGAGCTTGAAAGTGGAGACGGTGAGAGGGAGGAGGTTGCCGTAGAGGCCGAGGACTAGGCGACCCAAAGGAGCAGGGTCGGAGCAGAGAGGGGAATCGGCGGCGGCGGCATTTTTGGTGGAGGGGTTTGGATTAGTAGTGCTGCGGAAGTAGGTGGGGCAGAGGGAGAAGTCGAGGAAGACGCGGTCGGTTATGGTGGTGTCTATCGGCGGTGATAATGAGGATGAAGATAAAGGTGCGGCGGCGAGGGTGGAGGAGAAAAGGAGGGAGCGGCGTGTGACGGTGGTGGAGGAAAATGAGAGAAGGGGCGGAGGAGGGATTGGTGGAAGAGGGGAGGCCATGAGGGCGGAGAAGACATGGCTAAAGGGGAAGAGGAGGGAAATGGAAGTAGGAGTGGTTGGTAGTTGGGACGGAGAGTGGGGCCTACAGTAGTAGTGGATAATGAAAAAAGAAAAAAATGAAAACGGTGAAGTAAAATGACTAGTTTTGGGCCAAAGTTTAGAACTTTGTGATATATGGAAATATGGGTCCAACTACCCTTTGTAGTTATTTAGAATTGAGGCCTGAGGGTGATACACTGCTATTATACAATTGGGCCATTTCTATAAACAAAATACTACTGTATATTATTTTTTATATATAGTGATAATGGCAAAAAAAAAAAAACATAAATAAGAATTCAATACCATTTATATCATTTTAACAATGTGTGAGACTAAGATGAGATTTGATGATAGGAGTATTGTACAATGCAATACTATTTTTATGCACAAATACCATTGCATCTCATTTATCAGTATCTTTTGCATCAAACACATCCTATATACTATCACTAGGCTGTAAGTGATACACCATTATTTGAAAGCTACTTTTTGAGGAAAATTAAACTCAACTGGGTCACTGTTGAGTCGAGATTAAGCTTTATACTACTTCACTCGATTATTTATGTATGAGAGGGGTTATCCGCGCTTGCGTTGCGGGCGTGTTTTTATGTATTATGTTATATTTTGTCTGGTCAGGAAAAGGTATGGTAACACTAAAAGATGAGTCACCAATCTGAAAGTTTAAAGGCTGTAAAAGATAGAAAATCCTTTGCTTGTACATGAGAAATTATAAACATTGTCTCTATTTAAAAACTTAGACACACACTTCTGAGAACAAAGAAGTGTTAATTTATAAATTAAACTTGGTGCTGCACTGGATTTTGTCTAAGTCCTTTGATCTTCATACTCTTCCCCTGTTGAATTTGTGAAGACAAAATTAAAATATGAAAGATATGGTATGGACTTTTTTTTTTGGGGGGGGGGGGGGGGCGGGCTTTTACTCTGTGACTGGATCTCAAACCCTAAGAAACTATACCATCACATGAAACGAAAAGGAAATCCAGTTGCCTGCAAATAGAACACCACAGCTGACATCAAACTCTTTATGGCATAGTGATTAACCTCTAAAAAAAAATCATCAGACAACGCAATAAAAACAAATCTAAAAAAAAGAAGCCACTCTTACAGGACGTGTGTGACTGTAATTGATTTCTTGGATGAACTGCTTGCAAAAGTAAGAAAGAATCACAATTTGTCTGAAAAAATTGATACAAAACAGAAAAAATAGGCAAGAACTAACCTTGGTCAATTGCTATCCAACAAAGTAGCCCAGAAAGAAGAATCGAAATGCCAAAATTGGATCAAGTACCAACATACTTGGTACGCTAAATTTCAAGTACACAGTAGCTCCTTATAAGTTACAACTCAAGTATGCTAAATTTCTATGTTTAAATAGTCATCTCTATAAAGTTTAAACACTCAACTCTATAAAGCTAAATTTCTGAGTGAGTGATGAGAGACGCCATGAGGAGCTCTTACCTCAACATGAAGCACATATAAACAAATTCCAGCTAAGACTAAATTAAAATTGCAGAATTTAGAATGTATTCAGCTGCCCTAGTACCAACATTCTTGTAAGAAATTTTAAAATTTAAGAACAATGAATACTAAACTTATATTAAAACTTCACTCGACCAATAAAAATTATATTGTAGCCAGTAAAATACTTCTCTTATAACTTTTCCTCCTTATGATTAGAAAGGACCATTGCAAACCCAAGCATCTTGTTCATATATCATCAAACAACAAAACTTGAAAAACTTCAAATATATTATCAAAAGTCAAATATTCTCTCATTGTTAGTTGTAATTACCTTTTCTTCCATGTCAAAAACACCGGAGTCCGTATTCGCCAAATCAAAACCAATTACATCATTTAAATCAGCTTTGAATTGAGTAAACAAACAACAATCCATGGTTAACAATGAATCAAGCAAACTCTAACTCTAAGAAGGATGAAAAGATCCATTGGATTTGAAAGGTTTGCAGAAACTGCTCTAGTTAATTCCAGCTGGTGGCTTAGTATTACTATAGAGCTAGTTAAGAACCATAAAAAACAGAAATACTGATCAATCAAATGGATCATGAACCCATTGAAAGCTAAAAATGTGAGCGAATAAAAAGAGCTATATGGAACTTATGCATCTATAAGCAGAGAGAGGTGTGGTAGCAGCGAAGGCAACAGTGTGGTGTCTCAACAAAAGGAGAAGGGATGTTCTTACCATAGACATGAACTCAATTTTGTTAAACCTCTAAATAGAAAATGATGTTATAAAATGGAACATTGAGAATCATTCGGTGTAGGAAGCAGTGAACATACCTGTGATTCTTCTAAACCGAATCAAAGTTGTAGACACATTATTTTCCATTTTTAATTGATCAAGCCCGTTTCAATTTGATTAAAACCTTTTCTAGCCTTAGTTAAGAATAAGTAATATCCTATTTTCCTTTTCTTTTAGCTAAGAATTAGAGCCCAGTCCCTTAATCTCACTTGAACCATTTTAGATATACACTTCTTCACTGATTACCTTTTTATTTTTATTTTTATTTTTGGACCAGATTGGGTTAAATTACTTGTGGGCTTATGCATAGGGCCATCATGGTTATCTTTTAGGCCTGGTATTGGGCTGGGACATTAAGTCTGTTTGCTCATTTGGAGTTGCTTTTGGGCTTTGAGACTTGGGAAGCCCAAATAGAGGCATGTACAAATTCAGCAAAAATTCAGCAAATTAGGCCCGAATCCTTTCTATCAGATAGGGGCTTTGGGCTTTGGGCTTTAAGAAGTAAATTAGGCCCGAATCCCTTCTTTCACAAATTAAGCAAAAATTTAAAATTACATGCCATTTCATTTGCAAGAAAAGTACAAAAATTCATACAATAAAATCCTTCTCCTCCTTTCCCTAATCTACCCTTTTCCAAACTTTGCACTTTGAGATTGCCTGTAAAGCAAAAAATCAAAGGAACAAATTAGATAAAGGCCAGTAGTCATTCATGCCCAAAACAACAAAGAAATTAGTGCTAATAAGGCAGAAACTCATCTTCTTTGGACTTGGGGGACCAAGCTTGGATGGTCCCCTTCGCCACATCAGCAACCATAGTACAGCATAGGAGACAGGACGGTAGGGTTTGTAGCATTAAGCACGAACAAACAACAAGACAAAGGCATTAGCAACGGAAGACAAACTAAAAGGGGGATTAACAGAAGAATTAAGCAGAACTTGCCGACCAAGTTTTGTAAAATTCAGGGTTGGTCTCTAAAGAAGATTCAATGAGCAAAACAGGCACAAATTAAGGTCAAAAGAACTCATCTGAGCCATCGAGACTGAATACAAGATAAAAATGATAGCATCTAATGGTCAGGAAAGCCAAAGCATACTACTAATTACAAAGACTCTGAGCAGCAGAAAAGTGACACCGAGAGAGTGTGTGCAAACGTGATCAACACACTCAAACATGCTACAGGCACAAGTACAAAGCCAATAACATCGGTTCATAGTGCCACATCAGAATTACAGGTCATCAGAGAACCACATGAGCAATTACATGTCACCAGAGGGCCACATGAGCTTTAACAGACAGTTTTTCAGTACATTTGCAAAAAAACAGAAACTAAAAGTGAATAATGGCCATTAGATTCAAACAGAGGCAATAAGTGGCAATATCACAAAGATGCAGAGCATATGATGTCCTCACCAACAGCAATATACAGTTTACATGTACACATAGCCATTGAGAATAAACAAAAAAAGACACATCATAAATCAGAAGGGTCCGTTGGATCAAGGGGAAGCTAAGGCCAACCCTTAGATGAAGTCCAACACATGCATGTATATAAAGAACAGTAAGCAAGACAAGGAGAGGGGAGGACACGAATTCCAAAAAAACCCTAGCCTTTCTTTTGATACGGATCCCAAGGCAAAAAAACCCTAGCTTTTTTTTCTTTTCACCTTCATACAGTTCCTGAAAAACCCTAGTTTTTAACTTCTAGCAACAAGAACCCAAAAAAAAAAACCTAGTTTCAAACTCCACAGAAAACCAGAAAACACAAAAAAAACTTAAGCTTTTCCAGTATCAAGTAGGCATCAAAAAACAAAAAGAAAAAGAGACAAGTTTTTACCTTTTCGTTTGACTCCTCTCTTTCAAATTTTTCCAGTCATTTCGAAACACCATTTCACTCTTTCATAACCCTGCAAAAGTTCAAACGGGTCTAGTGTTAGTTTCGGACTAGGGTGGCTAAAATCCAAACTTACACGGTGTAAAGATTAAGAGAAGGGTAGAGAGCGACTTATCTCGGATTCGGCCTTATCCAACGGTTGGATTTGCACATCGGAGGGCTCGAAGTCGAATCGGTAAAGAGTAGATCTAGACACGTTGAAGCAGTGTTTGAAGAAAATAGCACCAGATTCGTAGAGAGGACGACAAGGCGCATCAAACCGACGATTTTCAAGCTCATCCGAGCTCCGGTGACGGGCAACAGCGGTGGAGGCGATTTCCGGCGGGTGCAGTGACGGCGGCGCGAAATTTAGGGTTTGGTGAGTTTTCTGATTTGGGGATTTAAGTTGGTATTTATAGTACTTGACATGTTTAGGGTTTTATTTTAATTGCATGTATTATGTTTAGACTCCATGCTATTAGGTCCCTGATTTCATTCAATTTGGTCCACTCGATGATGAATCAACTCACATAAAGCCTCAAATTTTGTTCCGTTTTCAAATAGACCCCTAGATTAGTTCAATTTCACACTTTATGTTTAAATTCGATCAATTAAGGGCTTATCAGTTAGTTTTAAGTTAAATCAAATACTATTTATGCTTCAATAATTAAAAAGATTTAACTTTGTTATGATAGAATATATATGGTTGTTATAATTAATCCGAAATCATGAAGGAAATCCCCAGGAGTTAATAATTTTTAGAGTTATGGTTAGGATTGTGTAAGTAACATTAAAAACTTAACTTAGGGAATAATAA